>JAOEHY010008704.1:0-21616 GCA_025447955.1 Psilopsiagon aurifrons | reverse complement strand
CGGCAGCGGCAGCGGCAGCAGCAGCCCCGGCCGGCGTCAGTCAGGCGGGAGCCGCCAGGCTGTATTAGTGCGCCGGGCTGGACCGCGGCCAGCTGCGCCGCTGCCGCTGGCCCGCCCCTGCGCCCCCCCCGCGCCGCCCCGCGCTCGCAGACACACACATACGCGCTGACACACAGACCCGCAGGCACCGTGCGCTTCCCGGCGCACACGCGCGCCGTGCACCACACCGTACGCTGCCTTCCCCCCAGCTCAGCCCAGCTCAGGCGTGGCGTTCCCCCCTTCCCCGGTACACGGTCGCCCCCCTCACAGAGCTCGCCCCACTGCGCAGACGCTGCCCCCAGAGCCCCGGCTCACACGCACCCCGCATCGCTGGCAAACACCCTCGCCCCCAGCCCAGCGTCCCGCCGCAGGGCAGCCGCCTCAGGCGCCTCCATTTCTCCGCCCCGCTGCTTCCCGCTGAGGGGGAGAGCCTGACCCTGTCCTGCACGGCGCGGCTCGGAGCCCAGCGCGAGCCCGGCGACGGAGCGTGGGCCTGGGGCTGTGTGGGGTCGGCGAGGCTTTTCTGTGTGACCGCGGGGCCGCTGCTCGGTGCCTCCGCAGCCAGCCCTTCATCCATGGCCCCGAGCGCCAGCCTCTGAGCTCCCGAGGGTGGCCACGGTAGCCAAGTGGGGTGCGGGACATCTTCACATCCGTCTTGCGCCTCTCCGGGTGATGCTGACCCAGCTGTTGGACACAGGTAACAAGCTCCAGCTGAGAGGTGAGACTGGGAAGATGTCCCTATGGGGCAGAGGGATTTAGAGGCCGGGCTGTGCCGAGGACACCAGCCTTCGGCTTCTCCCCCTGGACCCACAACAGGGCTACCGCCTGCGTGAGATGTCCTACAGAAACCCGCTTCGTCTGCTATCTGGGGCCGTTAACAGCCGGCCACTGAGCTCCACCAACTGCCTCGGCAGTGTCTTCAATTTGCTGCCCTGAAAATGGTCCTGGCGATTTCATGAGCTGGGCTCGTAGGATCTACATCTAGCTTTTACCTGCAATGAGAACAACAACAAAAATGGTTCGTAAATAGGATTAGCAATACCTGCACAGGGTTTTTTGAATGTTGCTGTCAGGTCATGGGGCTGGCCAGAGAACAGCTAACTGCAGACATTGATGAACAGATTCATTTCCTGCTTGAGATACTGCCTAAACCCTCATGTTACCCATGAGGACCCATTTCTAGCTACATAGCATATTGTATTTGCTGTAATAAGGAGGGGATGAAAGAGAAACATCAGTGAATTCAAATGGCTTCAAGGACACAAAAATGAAAGGCACCCATGAAACTGGGGCTGTAGGCAGTGCTAGGAATAGGTACAGGCTGAGCCCGACCCTGGCTGCATTGAGGGGTTCCAGTGAAATTGCACTGAGCCTCTTAGGTCAATCAATAAATATGATCAAAGGTACCATCCTGCTGACATTTTCACCAAGATTTTTTACCTTGTAAAACATGACAGAAAAGCTAATATTGTTTGAGAGGACATCAGAAAGCCACAATGGAATTACAGCTCCACAGCACAAATTTATTGAGGCATGTGTGTGTGAGGGTTATGGTGGAGCAGGGAGATACAATGTAGCACCCTGAAAACCTCTGTTTCCCATCTTTGCAAAAAAAAAAATCTTAAAATACTATAGCTTCCCTACTTCTACGTGGGACTGTACTACAGGAGGCTTCTCAACAGATGAGTGGCAGAAGAGATGCTATTATTGATAAATCACTGTAAACATTAATAAAATGCCAATCACACATTCTAACTCAGCACAACTCGACATGTTATATCCATAATTCTGATAATTTTTAATTTATACACTTAAGACATCACACGGCAAATGCCATACCCAAGGGCTCTCATCCCCAGGTTCTGCTGGGTCTCACCGTGTCTTGTCCAGGTGTTGAAACCTCCAGTTTCTCTTGCCTCTGCTCACAGTTGCTGCTGTCAGGAAAGACGTGGCAGGACAAGGTGGGTCTGTACTCTTGCCTCTCAGGTGCACAGCCTGCTTGCTGTCTCCAGCCCATCTTAATTCTCAGGGTGAATTAAAATACCATTGCTGCTACTGGAGTGATCTCAACCGAAGGGGGAGATCAGGAGATCCACTGCCTAAATTAATCAGTTCCTAAATCTTTACTTTGATAGTAGAGTCACATACATATATCTATATATATAACTAGAGTTTGATACACTGCAGATTACAGAGCAGGGAACACTTTTTTTGCATGCAGTTATATTTCAGATCTCATGGTTGAATATATGCTGGGGTTACCTGTGTTCTGCTAAACGTATTGAACAATGTATCTTCTCAGAAGCAGGGCTCATATATCCCACTTCTCCTTTACTCTTTCTCGACACACACTTCAGACCCATCTCTGACCCCAAACCCTCATCCTGGTGGCTTTCAAAGCCTGTGTCCTGGCTGTAAGGCTCCTCTCTCCCCATCTCCTGCCAGCATGACTCATCACCTGTCACTCCTCTGCACTGCCTGGGCTCTGCTAATTCCATTTCTCGTTTGCCATTCCCTTCCCGAGTGCCTCATTTCCCATCCTGCCCCTTGTAAGTGCAAACACCCGCCCTTAGCCTGCATACGGTGTAATGTTCATTCTCAAATCCCATCCTGTAGAACACAGATCAAGCTTCTTTATTCAAAAACCAAAAACTGATCTAAGAGTGTTCTCCTTTTTTCTGGTCTGCATTTTATCTTTCTGTGCTGGATAGCTCTGTAAAGGAAATCATAAGTAAAAGAATATGTAGAAAATAGTAAAGAGCGGATATGGATATAGCTGTAAAAGGGAAGGAAGGGTTCTAATTTCTTTCAGCACTGAAACTGTGTAAAACACATTGAATAACATGAATTTTCCACTTGAGGGAACTGCAAGTTCCTAAGGGCTGTAAATATATTGACTCTGTGTGCGCTGCTCCAAGGTTCCAGCGCAGTACGGGTGCTGCCCATCATGGAACAAGAAATAGCTGTTATAACAGCAGTATCATGTGCTGTGCAAGGATGATACCTCAGACAGCTCCAAGAGTGTGGGCGCAGGCACTAGAAAACTTCAAGCTACACACAGTATCGTGGATTTACTGTGTGAGTCACATTTTCTTCATGGGCTTTCTCTAGGCAAAGACACAGCAGGCACTTGCCTCTGGCAGCAGATTCTTGGGAGAAGCAGCATAGCTGTGGTTCTGCTGCCCACTTTGCCTGTGCCAGAGCCCTGGAAAGCAAGGGCTGTTTCCGTATCACAGGATGGAGTCAGAAGTGAAAGGCAGCGATGCCCAGAAGAAGCTAACTATTCAAGCAGCAGCAGTCACCACCTGACTCCCTGTGTGGTACATGAACAAGGAGTGCAAGCCCTGCCAGGATGCCTAGCTCAACACCTTTTGTTCCTCTTCCCAGAGTAGGACTGGGTCAACCCCAACCCCTCATCCTTGGGTTTGGTCAAGTTCGACATTGCTTGTGCTGTCTAGAAGCTTGGAGCTTGCTCAGCTTACCCAGCTTCTTACTTACAGGCAGTTTGGGTATCTCAGTATCCTAAGGTCTGAACAGTTTGGACACATCTGTATCAGGTTTAACAATGAACACTTGAACCATCAGGGAGTCTTCTGTCACACATCTTTTGCAGCACATGCAGGATAAAACACTGACTTCTTACAAACATGTTTCATGCTACTCACATTAATTTCCTGCATGTTTGTGAATTAAGATGCTAATTCTCAGAAGAAAAACAGGTGAAAAAAGCAGCTGCAATCTTGTTGGTGAATGCAGCAACACGGAGACTGTGCTGGGCAGATGGGCTCTCTGCTCCATCACAGCAAAGGCATTACAATTGCTCATCTCACTACTCTTTGCTTCAGACTCTAAAAGTGCAGCTGTAAATTCAAAGAGGCAGAAGAAGCAGGCAGGCAGGGAGGTTTGGAGATGAATGCCTAAAGGGAGAGATGGAATAAAGGGAATCAGCAGTAAAGTGGACATGTAACAAGGTACATCTGAGAAGATTGTAAAGCAGTAGTTCAGAAATATTAAGGGACACAGAGGTGAGCAGGCTGAGCAGCCTTGTGTACTGCCACAAGAATGTTAATTCTGTCCCTTTTGGGTCAGATGATCAGAACTGAATTTTGGAGAACTAAAATTTATCATTTAGCTTCATGGCACTTTTCATCCAGAGTTGCAACAGGTGTTAAGAAGTGAGTGAGCAGACTGCGATAAGGACAAATTAACTTAAAATACATTTGTGGAAACTTTCAATTGCCAACCAAAAAAAGCCTCAGGAAAACATCTGAACTGTACAGGTTGCTACAGTTTTTAGAACTGGAAAGGATAATATTCTACCCAGCACCATAATCAAGCTAAAGATATTTTTTATTTTGTGTATGTAAGTACCTGCTGAAACAGCTGCACAAGAATGAAGTCATATTGCTTGTGGTTAAAGATTCTGGGGGCAAATTCTGATCTGAGCTACAAGAACATAAATTTTAAATAATTCCAGTGAAATTTGTCATCATCTTATTACACCAACACTCCCTTGGTATTTTCTTCTCTTTGATCTGCATACAAAGTCTTGACTTAATTCCACCAAAGTTTTTTAACACATTGAGATCCAGCTACCTCTCTTGTTACTTGTGCCGAGTTTGTTCTGTGATGAAGACAAAGGAGACTCTGAGATGCTCAGAACAATACGACTGTTGGAATGCCTTTTTATTCCAAGAGAGGTAAAATGACCCTCAACTAGAAGAGATTAGTTTGAAGTACAAGATCTTCTGGGTGACAGAGTATTCCTTTCTTCTCACAGCTATGAGACCATGCAGGGGAAGAGGATGGAGACAATCTACTTCTGCATTTGTTCCTTATGCATAGAATGTTGATGACTTAGTAAACCTTAGAAGGTAAACTCTAGAATGATTCTGTTTTCAGGTTTTTTAGCTAGCACTGTCTGAAATGTGTGATAAATCACTTCCTTGCTGAAATATTTATGTGTCTCAGTCTCAGCTGGCATTGGTTCAAGAACCGCTGTAATTCCCTGCCTTCGCTTCATCTTCTGAATTTCACACCTAATGTTGGGGTGACTTCGATGAACTGTTAACTATTTTATCTGAGTCCATTTTATCTGAGTCCACTCTTTGTCTTAACCCAAACAGTTTTCTTGTTGAGGATTTGCTTAGATGGAAAGAAACAGTATGGAAAAGAAACTTTGCAAAGATTCATAAACGTTAAGAATGAACTATTGTCCTCTGATTTCACACATACCCAGAGGTCCTGGGATTTCCCTGAACTTTGGCATCAAAGCCAATAGCTATGGTTGAGCTAGAGCAAAACTTCTGGAAGAACAGATTTTGAAATCTTTCATGATGAAACCCATTACAAGCCTTGCTAAGTTGTTCTGAAGCCAGACTTATTCTTGCTGTAAAGAAAAATGGCTTTTCCTGTTCTAAATTTTTCTAACTTCAGCTTCTATCAATTTGATCTTGTAACTTTCACACAAAACTAAAGCTCATTCCTTTGCAGTCTGTGCTTATGCTACCTTTTCCTCATACACTTGAGAATGACACTTAAGTATCAGGTGATTAAATCATTTTAAGGGTTGCTGGGGTCTCCTTTAAGCCCCTTCCAAATTAGCAACAGCATTTTGATTTGTGGACATCAATAACCCAGGGTTCTCCAGTTCTACCAGATATCAGGGGACATACAGAGAGCTTAGCCAATTTTGTTAGTCTTGTTTATAGAGTCTTTATTTCAACCTGTAGACATCACATTAGCATTTTAATAATTTTGACTCTTGCTGAGATGATGCCACAGATCTCTTTAGATTCCAGGTTAGACTCCCCATCTTCTTATACTTCGAACGCTCTTTCTCCTGCATGTCATGTCACTTTGAGAGTGAGGAAACATGCACTGTTTTCTTGCACCAGGCTTACAAGCAAGTACTGGAACAACGTCTCTATGCATGGTGGGTAATTTCTTTCCCCTGAAGAGCAGATTAGGCAAAAATCTGGCAGAACAGCTGGTCATTCCTTGGTAATGGGGAGGGTTGGAGTGACCTTGAAGGTCCTCACCTGCCCTATTGACAATCTAACTGAATTCCCCCCTTGATTTTTTTTACTCTTCCCTTTTCAACAATACCATAATATGTGTCATTGGTAAAGTCCCCAGTAACAACTTCATAGTTCTGTGTCATCATTAAAACATAGTTAAATACTGTAAGGTCAAGAAATTATCTCTTTGAGTCCTCATTAAAAACCCATCAAGTTGATGAAGTTTCACCCATTTATGGTGATGTTTTCAGACCTAGGAACTAGTCAGATTTTAATCAATTTAGAATAATACAAATTCAATACAGCTTACATTAGTTCCCTAATTAAAATGTCGGGTAGTGTGAAGCGGAATACCTTTGAAAAGTCTATAATACCAGACTCATTTCCTTTACCATCTAAACTTTCAATTCTGTTTTCATTTCAGTAGGTGTTTTCATTGACCAGTTGTACTTACATTGCTCTCCTTAATTCTTTAGCAACTATGACCTGTGTAAATTTTTCCACTGTTTTACCTGGAATTGGTTTTAGCTCTGAAAGACCTCTAAGCACACCACCTATTCCTTATATCACTAAAAATGCTGGTATAATATTTTCTCTCTTCCACTTTAAATGTTCCTAGCCTTCCAAAATCTGTTTTAGCAGTGTGCATCATCGGTCACATTTAAAATTCTTGAGAGCAAAGTGTCAGGACCTGATGATTTCAACTTGTCTTAGGATTTGCTGTTTAACATCAATTTCAGTTATCATTAAAGCAGAATATATCCTATAACCTTGCCCTGGCAGTAACATATCATTTAACTTTTTTTTTTTCAGATGAAGTCTTTGCTTTATTATTCACTGTTCTATCATTTCCATCTAGTACCAGTACAAATAATTGTTTGAATTATTTTAGTTTTTGGGATACTTAACTCCTTACTGTTATTTCTGCTAGCCATGGATTTCTCCTGCTTCTGTTTCCATTTTTTTTTTTTTTTCCCTAAAATATCTATTTCTTTTTTTGTCTCCTATGTTTTATGGAATATACTTGTATTCATAATCCTTCTGAGTCTGTCTGTTCTCTGTTAACCAGAATAGCCTCTGTTCTCAGTCAGATTGTGGTTATGAAAGCATGTCCTATAATGTTTTAAGTAGTTCCTAATTATTATTCTCTTTTCTATTTATTTTATTTCTTTTCAGACGATTTAGCTTCTAACTGTTTTAGCTTTGTAAGACTGGATTGTTGGGATATTGTTTTAAATTACCAAGAACACAAATAGTTGTCTGAGTAATCTTCTGATTACACATCACAAATGCAATCAAGTCATACCCGACATTTAAGCAATCTCATTAATGTAGTGATAGCTTTCTCTACTAGTTAAGACTGAGTCTTCACTGTTTCTTTTATGTTTGATACTGAATTTTTGGTGCTCAGGAAGCCACACTTAGTGGGCAGAACTTTTCACAAGAATTATTGACCCAACAGGATATCATTCCTGACCCTTCCTGAAAGTACATGTAAAAGTCAGTCCACAGAGAGATGTTTCTTTTGGCCATACTATCACTGAAGAAGAGGTATGAAGAAGATCAACATGCTTTACAAATATTAACAGTGGGGTCATCCTAAAGTGCTAATTTCAGTTCTTGTGGGCCTTCTTCCATTTCAAGCTCAGCTTAAGCAGTTCCATCTACAGAAGTTTGGTGCAAAGTAGAAACAAAATGCTTTTGCCCTTATAGTGTTAAGGGATGGACATACAAAAGCGTTATGTTAGTAGTTCTCACCATGATTTATCTTCATAAACTAGCCATAGTACAGCAGTAATCCCTAAAAAGCCCTTGTATGTTGTGTTTATTTTGAAGGTGTGCTTATTTCTGTCCTCACACATTTATGTGCTTTCTTCATGTTTTTGCTGTAGAAAGGGAAGATAATGGTTACAACAACAGGGAACAGGCAAGAACTTCTCCCTCCCCCATCTTCTTCATGGACTTGCAAGCTCAGTACCAAATGTCTCAAAATGGAGACTGTAAAGATGTGTTTCACCTTCTGAGAAAGCCCATCTTGGAATGTCATTTGAAACTCTCTTCACTAAATGGTGCCCCTGACCTTCTCTCTCCAGATGAAAACATGAAAGGATATTCACAATTAATGTTGATGGCAAACATCTCCTTAATAATGTTTTATATTAAAACACTCCCATGGTTTAAACAAAGACAGTATATATGCCTTCCAGGGACATGGTGTGTGGGGGAAGACATCTTTATGAACTAGACTATTTAAAATTTAAAATACAATAAGAGGGGGAAAAAATCGTGGTGATATTTGACAGACAAGAACATTGTACTGATAAGCAAAGCTTATTTGTTCAGTACTGGCATTAAAGCAGGATGCAGTGATTAGAAGAGAAATGCCATTTGTATTAGAAAACTGAATGTATTTTAATTTAAACGATTTATGTTAATCAGATCTATCTGCATTTTCACTATCTGGCAGAAGTAAAAAGAACCTTATAAACTCATAGTTGCTTCAAGCAATAAGGGTCAAGCAATGCCTTGTTTTACCATGTGCTTGCTTTAAAATAGGATGCGTACCAACTGAATGTTTTGCCTAGGGGTTCCAAGAAGAAAATGGTTGCACTCCAATCCAGGCAGCCCTTGCTAATTAAGACACTAATAGCAGTTGTCTTCGAGGTCACAAAGTTATTACTACTCTGTAGGACCAGTGGCAATGGTCAGTTTTGATGCCTGTGTGTTTCAAAGTGAGATGCATTCGGTAATTTATGCCCCCATTTAAAGTTGACTGCAGTCAAAGTTCACTCCATGAGAATTACCACCATTTTCAATAAGTTAGAGATCAAGCAGTTACTGAGCAAGGAATTGCAAGACAAAGCATGTGATAAACTCACTCCCCTGGGAGTCACCTGGCACCAAATACCATGCCTCACATTTAATCAAGTTATTGGAGAAGCTGAGTTACATGAGAATCTGTTTTACTGTGTATCTGTTCAGTAACTATTTGTCAGACATCCAAAATGTACAAATCTTAAAGAATATTTTTGAACCTACAAATATTTTTAATCCACTCAATGCCTAAGATTAAATACTTTGAGATAGCACATTAGTCATACAGCTAGTAGTCTTACCAGTAAAAAGAAAAACAGGGAGAGAAGAATAAAGAATATGGAGAAACATAGATCAATATTTAAAGATGTGCCATTAAAATATACCTCTAGGTATATCACTATAGGAACTTTGGACGAAAAAAGTATTTATTTCTGAAGTCGTAAAGCAGCCACTTATTTTCTAGACCCTTACTACATTTGCATTACAAGGTTGTACAGTGGTGCATATACTGTTGCCTTTTTATGATGTCTCTTCATCTTTTTCCACCTTCCAGTCTATATTCCAGAAGAATTTCCTCATTCCTTCCAGAGGGACATCTCTTTAACCATAAAATTGATCATTATTTTGTTGTTTTGTGGCTTCCGAAGTTTTACTTCCCTCCATCACAAGACTTAAAGGCACCATACTCTACAAACTAACACATTTAGATTCAGTGAAACCCTATGTTACTGCACACTAATGTAATAATGAGAAATGTAATTAAAGTCACTACTATAATAACATCTTATCGGAATGCTCAATGAAGATAAACTTGCTTATTCCAGAGACAGAGGGTTTATTGCACAGGAAGCAGTTTGTTCTGATGGATTCTTTGATCTACAACTGGTATCTTTGTTAACTGGAGGGGTGGGGAAGGGCCTGTTATATATTGCCACATTTTCCTTCAGCTGCCAAGGGAAGAATAATCAAAATTAGGGGGGCTTCAGGATCAAAGAAATGGAAAAAGTTACACTGCCTAGTGAACAGACTGAGGGGAAAACCTTTCTCAAAGATATTCATTAGTAAATTTTTAGATGGCATAGGTGCTGAATAAACACCCCATTTAGCTACAGTCTTCAGAATAATTACTGCATGAAAAAATCAAAAGACTCAAAAGAAAAATAAAACTAAGTTGGTGGCAAGTATGTGAACTGTGTATAGAAATATCAGAGCTATGCACAAGGTATCAGGTTTTCTTCATAAAGGGCAAGAAATTACTTTCTATATTTTGTACACAAATGAGACTTAATGGCAACTGAAATGAAAGCCTCAGAGACATTTCAGAAGTCAGTCCCTGGGAACTGGGTGAGATAGTTTCAGCATACTGGCCCTTGGCACTGTGTATCTCAAAGTGGAACATTCAGCTAGCTCCAGTCTCTTCCAAAGGAGGCACTAACAAGCATAGAGAAAGAAAGAAGAAAAAGAGTAATTTCTTTTTTTTCTGCTTAAGGCTTGCAAAAGCTAGAGCTCAGCATTAATTGTTTATTCCAAATACTTAAACACTCAGCGCATGGGTCCGTGTCTGCAAAGTCCAAGTGGAAATTACTCAGTGGGCAAAAAAGAGCAGGCTGTCCTGCTGTAATTCACATAATTAAAATATTCTGCCTAAATGCATTACATCTCCTCACACACATCAAAGGCTCGTGTTTCCTCAAACTCTCCATTTATATTTAGGGAAGCCAGAGTTCTTCAGTTCTGATGGGAGACAAAATATGATGTGGTCTGGGCATCTCTGCCATGGTGTGGGTAACAAATCACAACTCTGTGAAATACCAGATCCCAGGCACAGATACTTAACATATACTGCAGCAGTGCCACAACTCAGTTACCCTTTGCTGTAACATCCAGACTTTGCTGTTTGGATGTCAGTCTGTATCGACATGTACTTGCATTAGGGCATCTAGTTCCTTTAATGATCTAGACCACCAGCAGCATAGCTGTGTAAGAAGAAAAGGTAGCAGGTGTTGAGAAATTAGCACAGAAAATAGTCTTAGCTGGCAGATTTTAAAGGCTCCTGGGGGTGAGTGGCTTTTGATTTACTTAGTTTTTGAAAGTTGTATGGGGAAGTTCTTGGAAATGGAAGGATGTCTAGAAGGGTTAGCACTTCTGATGTGAATGGGACAAGGCTCTGCTGTGCCACTGCTGGTATTTGAATGAGGCTATTCTCTTTTCCAGTGGAATTACATAAAATTGATGAAGACTTTCCTCACTAGTATGTATGAGGTATGTGCTGTCTTACCTAGTCTCCAGGTGCTGGAGAATGCAGGTTGAGAGATCATAGTTTTGGGATATAAGGACTCAGAGATCCCAGTGTGGGAAGAGCAGTAGCTGTGGGTTTTGGTCAAGTAATAGGGGTGTATGCACTACAGCTAAGAGGTAGTGGAGTGGTGCAGCTTTGTGGGGCTTTGCTGGGAAGGGAGGTGGATAGGGAAGATGAATGGCAGGCACTTAGTGCTTGTTGTACCCTCTTGTACCAGGTCTTGGAGGCCAGCTGATGTGAGCAAGGAGAATGATCAAAAGCCTCAGAAAAAAGGTGGATGCTACTTTCTCTTTTATAGCCCAATTAGCTGGGCCTAGACTGGGGTGGCACAGGTCAAGGTTGCTAAGAACAGGAAAAGAGTGAGGGTAGGGGCCAGTTGTGATGCTGGTATGCCCCCGATCTCTAGATGTCAGGTCAAATATTTGCCTTGGCTTAGGGGACTGTGTTCTGGCTCACTGTGTGATGGACAGTGCCAGGAGTCTTCTGGTGGGGGCAGTCACTCCCTGAGCCGGAGTCTGTCACCTCATCCATATTCCTTTTGGTTGAAGTAACACTTCCCTTCAGATTTCTTTAACGTTATTTGATACTTCCAGTAGGCTGGTGCTATTCACTGTGTACCTTGTGAAGACAAGACTATAAACAACTACCCTGTAGTGGTTCTTTGGAGGATGAAAAAATGAGACCATGGACTGAGAATATTTTGGAAAAATCCCTTGCTTGACTTGTTTTCTTTTCCCATGATACTCCCAATCTAGTTTTCTCTAGCAGAAGTAACAATGATTTCCCAATTAATTATGCCTTAACGAAGAGTTGTGAAATTGATCTTATTTTTACAACATGGCTGTATAATTCCCTTCTGGTAAAGTTTTGATGGCAGTTACAGCAGTTCTTCTGCCTGCCTTGGCCCCTCAGTCGAAAGTTTTTGAGCATGAGTAGGTGGTTGGTGACAGCAGGGTGATTCTCACAGTGTAAAGTATGTGGTTTGGTTCTTTGTAATGGCCAAGACTGGATCTTCCTGCAAGGGGGTGAGGGTAGTGTGTGGGCAGCTTTGTGATGATCTTCAGCTGATGAAAGCAGGGCTGCTATCAGTAGTGACTGTCCCACCTTCCCTAGCTGTGCCTTCCTGTCCATTCTCTTGTACATGCATTTATAATTGGGTCTCCACATGTGGGGAGTTTGATGAGTAAAAGGTCCAACTGAAAATGAAGCACTCTTCAAACGTGTTAGCATTCAGCTGGACAACATGCTGATGTAGGTGTGATTGTGTACTAGTGACATGAAGAAAGAGACGAGGATTACAGACAAGAAGATTAAGACATACCTCAGCAGTAGCGGAATCTTATGTAGGCTTAGTGAGGTGGCTCTCCCGCAATGGCATGAGGGTTCTGAATGCCTCCCCAAGGCAATTTCTGGTTTTGTTTTGATGTGTGTGTGGACAAAGCCATTTGGAAACAGCTGCTAGAGAACACATGATACATTTGAAATAAATGTGTGCTTCAAGAGACACTTGCCTCAAGGCTTCACAAGGGATTTGTACCTCTTTGTAGGAGACTGAACACCAGACCATCTTCTGAAAAAGGTAGGAAGGATGGATGATGTTACCACAGCAACATAATGGTTACAGCACAATGGAGCAGAGGGGTTCTGGGTTCTCCTTAGCTTAAAGGAGTTTAATCTGTGGCACCTCCTTTCTGAAATAGCCAGGGAGCTTGGAAAGGTCTAGCCTGAGGTCACTGAACTCTTGCTGAAATTGGACTGCTGTTCAGTGAAGAGTGCAAGACTCTTGAGGACACAGTTGAAGTGGAGGGGTACACAGCCTCCTGTTTTATAGAGGAATGTGTCTGAGAATGGGAAGTCCTGGTTCTTGTCCATGTGCTGGGAACTGCTTCACAACACTTGCCTGACAAGCCATTGAATAAAATGCCTCCACAGCACTGGAAACAAGACTGAGGACTCATTTCCTAAGGGGATACTTAAACTTTTCATTGGAAAAGATTTAAACTTTTGAGTGGGCATATTTTGTCAGCAATGATTTTATTACTCAGTGGCTATTAATCATGTGCATTACTGTGGCATTCATATTTCAAGTCATTAGCCTTTTATTTTCTGGCAAAAATGTAGTAGATCTGTAAGAGTGACTGTTCCCTGCTGTTGATAAAGCCATGGCATCATAAAACTTGAGAAGCCTTGCACTAATGTAATCAATCTACTAAATGACATCTGTATTTGAAATACTATGTGCACATATAATGCCTCACAATAGAAAACAAAATACTGTTAGCACTACCATGTTGGGGCTCTGTTCTGGCATTTGGGGGGTTTCTTGTGTGAAACTTCTATGCTTCAAACCTTTCTTCTACATGAAAGTCTGTTCCCTCTGACTTAGTGGTGCATATCAAAGACAAATGGTGTATTGCCACATAACATTTTGATGGTTGCATCTTAGCAAAATGAGAAATACCTTTTTTTTTTTAATTACATCATCTCTCAGATATGAAAGATAATGTTTGCCACTGACTTTACATCCAGTGAATGTTCCTATAAGTCTTTTTGCTGTGTTAAGCAAAGCCCTGGGAAACATGAGCCAATTTATTTTGAAGTTTTTTAATGTCTTACTGCCTACTCCCAACAGCCATCTTAGGTACATTGTTCACTTTGATCTGTCCTCTTCTTTGGGAATGGAGAACTAATGAATAGAGGACACAGTCCTATCTAAAAGGACTATATGGGATTCAACTGTAAGCAAATAGAAATGCAGATTAAATTAGGGGCAAATTGTTGACAAGCCTCCAGCAGAAAAATGGAAAGAATGAACCTTTTGCAGAGCTAGTTGGGAATGGGAATTTCCTAAGAAACTTTAGGGTCCTTGTAAATTATTATCTAAGCACAGCTGAGAATAGCAGTCTACATGCTTGCTGACTTTTCCTAATTCTTAACTATCTGAGTGCAGTATTGGCTTTATAAATAACTACTGTGCAAATACTTTCCCCAAACATCTTGCTTGATGGAAAAATAAAAGCTCTAGCACATTGCTCAAACTAACTCATGCAGCTGTATTATGCATTAGATTTGTACTTAGTAGCAAAGAGTATTCTCCCTAAAGTAATCTCTGTACATAAGAAGACTTCCTTAAAGCAGGGAATGTAGTTGCTTGGTGCTCACTGCACACCTATGGAGCTGTATGCATAATGCTTACATTAGTAAAGAATATCTTAGGAGGGAAGGAGCTAAAACCCCAGGATGTTTAGTGCAGCCTGCAGGCAGCATAACTGGAGTCCTTTGTAATCAAAAAAATCACTTCATACCCCCACTGTGAACGTTTGCTGTTCACACCCAGGAGCTTCTATTCTAACATACTAAAATCTTTTGCCCTACTGTTGTAAAATTCAGTAGGGATTTTTTGAGGGTAAATAAATTATCATGCCCATCTTCCTGATTAGGACTAAACTGTATAATCTTGAGTAAATCAGAAATGGCCAGAGAGAAAAAATGCTTCATTATTTTACAATGCAGAGAAATCAGTACATGTAAAATTAGATTCCCTTAAACATGCAGGTCTGTTCAAGCCACTCCTGGAATTCCTTCATGAAGGGGGAAGTTCATGCAAAATCAACCTTTCCTCACTACTTCCTGCAGAACTTTCAGAGCATCTATGGATTCAGGGAATGGAGTGGGCCTTGCACTGGATTTTCCTTCCTTTAGTCTTCAGTGTAACATGTGACCACATTCTCTCTCCTTTGAATGAAATGTAAATGTAAATAAATGTAATTTATTTCTAGGGTACCTGAGCAGTGACCCTGTATTTGGGGTTTAACCATGATCCTTTTCTATTGTCTGGAGACGGCAACATCCAGGATATGAAGTTAGCTCTTCCTTGGTTAGCTTAGGAAGCTCAGGAAGGCACTGGCAAGTGTATGAAAGACAAACATCACACACATAATAAGTTGTCTGGCTGTATTTATCAATTTTGGTTAACAGTCCTTCCCAATAATTAAGTAATTTGGTAAGTGACCCAGAAAAGTCCAGATTTTTTTGCCACAGGATCACTATATGCAGATACCAGTGTGGGTATAAGAATTTCAGAGGTATAATGGAAGTTGAGGCAATGCATGAAAACATGAATAGTGCATGCAAAGGTTGCTTAAATCTGATATATTCTTGTGCAGTCAACCATTCTTTTTTTCCAGCTTTCTAGCAAATACTGGCATGAAACTGCTTGCTCTCTCCTTTATGAGAATAACTGGTCTTTTTTGTAGTCCCATTGCAGCACTCCTGCAGAAAAAGTTTTTTTCTTTTATTCCTCTTCTTGTGAAGCATGTATTGAGTAAATAAATTGTCAAGAATAGTAAAATTAAACATAACATCAGAAAACATATTTTTGAGACCAGAATTTTATTGTTTGATTAAAAACCAGTAAAGGTTATTTTAACCTCATCTGTGCTTAAGCACTCATTATCATGAAACCTTCTACCACGCAGAACCTAGCCAGACTTGTTAAACTAGCAAAGGAAGAGCTGACACAGTTGATTACCATTTCCAAATCTTATGACTTGGCTCAAAGACTGGAAGATGGCCATGGATATGGTTTTGGTTTTTTCGTTTTCTGGCAACGAGATACGAAAGTTATCAGCACTTCTGTTGTTCAGACCTTAAATGGCATCAGATCTAGTCAGCCAAAAGGAGTTAGAAATTCCTTGTGGTTTTGATCTAGTTCCTAGTCTGACAGCAGATGATTAAGAGTATGCAGTGGGGTAGTTTATGACAGCCTGTGCAACTGAGGTTGTAATGTGGCTACAGGATGAAGCTTGTCCTTCACATAATTAGCTAAACCTTTCCCTACGCTACAAAGATAGGAAGATAAAGATTTGTCCCACATGTGGAAGGCTGCTTTCCAGAGACCATGCAAAGTGAATTTGCCAAAACCGTTTGCAGAACTCAATGATTCTACATCATCCTGTGGTTCAAACAGCTCTTCTGATCTCCAGTCCAAAAGCTGACACTCAGTATTTCCCTTTGTTTTGGAATGGAATCTTTGTGCAGCTTCAGAATAACCCCAGATGAAATATTAGAACATGGCAGAAAACAGATGACAGTTCCAGAGTCACTGTCACCTCATTCTTAAGGAATATAGTACATGACATGCCAGCGACAAAGGCTTGGATTCAGTCTAGATACTAAGTTCACTCTGCTAGAACAACAAACTGCTGAATGTTCAAAGGAGAAAAGAGGTCTTGACAACAGAACACTAAGACCCAGGGAAGGTAGAGCCTGGCTCATGCAAAGGCATGAGGTCATGTAGGTAAGGAGTTGAGGTCATGTAGGTAAGGAGTTAAGGTCATGTAGGTAAGAAGAACACCTGTAGGTAAGCCATTTTGGGAAGACATTGGTCTGGTCTGCAGCTGTCCCTTGAATTGGTCTGAAACAGGCTGCACAGTTTAACTTCTTTCTTTTAAAATGGGTGTTTCTATTTTTGTCAGGTATGGAGTGTTATTACCAGTGGACTCCACATACAGCAAGGGTTCATCTCCTTTTGCAAGAAAGGGGGATATTGATAGCATTCCTTTAGCAGGAAAAAGTTCTACTCTTTGCACTAACGTGCACATGTGAAGGCTGTGTGTATAGCGTAAGAATCTGGCAGATAACTTACAGACTGATTCAGTTTCCATGCAAAAGTTTACTGGTACTTGGAAGACTGCACCCAGCAAGTGGCACTGGAAGAGTTTTATGTTTTGGGCTTTTTTTTTTTTCACCAGGGGAATACCTAATGATTCAGTTAGGGCAGTTAAACAGATCAATGAACAGTACACAGAAAAATGGATCGAAAAATATCCAGGAAAATAGAGGCTAGTTAGCCCTCTCTTTTCTGATGATTCTATTACATGAAATCATAATCTAGCACATCCCTCTCAGCTATGATCTCACAACTATTACTTAAGCTTGGTCGTATAAAAATACCATCTCTTTTTCCAGTAAGAAACAAAGGTTTGTCTGTAGCTTCTCCCCTGAGCTTAGATGACCCCTTGGGCTAGTGTGCTTGAGACTCTCTTATGTACTGTTGGCTAACGCAATAGGCATGGCATAGTAGCATCCAACTCTTAACCTCTGAATCCCTATCCCAAAAAGGTAGATAAGTTATGGTTCAGCTGGCAGGGTGCAGCCCTCAACAGTGCTGCAACACTACTTTAATTCATGTCCCTTGAGCTGTTACACTGCATCCCTAAGAAACATGCACAGATCATAAATAAGGTTAGATGTTATTTTAAGTGATAAACACTGAGATATTGAAACTTCATTGCAGCCTTCTGTCTTTGTCTGTCTCTTCATTTTGACTATTTTTAGTTTACAGTCAGCATTATGACTGTGAACTCAAGGAACACTTGGACAATAGGTACATAAATAATTATGGATAGGTCTCCAGAGACTTAAACATTAGCAGAGGATTCAACTTAAATAGTGGCTGGGACTATTCAGTGGGTGGGAGATGTTGTTGTGCTTATACATGTTAATACAATTTAATTTCTCATGGTGAAAAGCTAACCTGGACTGCTCTGCATTGGTGGTAGTAGAAAGGTGCGCACTGACGCTTTGTAAATTAATGTATTGCTGAACACAACTCTGCAGAATGAACTGAGGCTGTCTTCTATGTTTGCTTGCTCTTCACAGTAGTGATCTCTTGGTACTATATATGGGTTAAACTTATTAAATCTGTGTGATTACTCATTTAAGAGTTACCCTGCTTTGTGTAATGCTGCAGTGTCACTGAAACCTGTTAAGAATACTGAGTAAACTGGTAGAGTTGTGACACAAAACACACTGCGCATCAGCTGGATATGTCTGGGAGTAAAAAGAGACAATTTTTACTGTTTTTTCCAACCCATATTTAAAACATGAGTTAAAACCATGGCTTTTAAGGATAAAAGCCAGATCAGGGGATTTTGCACTGTTACTGCTTTGGGTTGTGATAAAAAATAGTAACAGTGAAAAAAACTCGTGTAAACTACTGAACCTTTTCCAGTAACTTGTGGTTTTGGTTTTTTTTTTTTTTTTTTGCATGCGTTTTTCAAAGCAGATTCTTTGATATTCAGTATCTTATAGAAAAGTCTCATATGAAGTGTTAGTAAAGTGTTGCAGAAAAGTAAGGTTTTTATGCAGAGATATAAAAATTTATTTTATTGAAATCTGTGCTTATGAAAGCGCTACCTACACAGGCATTGATGTTGGGAAGGATGCTGCAGAATTACCACATAGATTTTCTCTATTTGTTTTTTATTTCCTTTTGAAAGTATGTGATTACTTTGTTTTGATGTGCCTTTGGAGAGCTGGGTCATACAGGACAGTGAGCAATCTAGAAGAGTTGCATCTCCATCCTGCAAATGCAAGGGTAGGAGGAAGTAGTAAAGGCTAAGATTCCAGTGAAACACAAAGGAGGAGACCATTTGTATCTCTGCAAGACCATAAGAGAAGAGTGAGGACAATTAGGCAGTGCACTGGTTTGCATGATAGGCTTTGTGAGCAGGGAAGTTGTCTACATACGCCAGAGGAACTTGGTTCTGTACAGCCTCTGCAATTCAGCAGGACTGCATCAAATGTGAATTAATCATTTTTTTTTTCCTAGTAGGAATGACTGTGAAATGTTCCACCCAAGCCTTTCCACCCAAATGTTCCAACCAAGTTCTACTCAATGCAGTTCGGCATTATGGCACTCAATAAAATCAACTGGGGGCTCTGGAATACATGAAGAGTTGGAGCCATGACTTTCTTGCTGGAGATCCATAATTAGAGAACTTATTTTGAGAGGGCAACAAGACCTCAGGTCTAAAAAAGGAGGAATTCAGATTCACATTTCCAACCTTAGAAAACTGTCCTAGCCTCCAGGTGACAAGTCATTCTTTAACCTTGCGGTGAGTTCACAGCTGTCAAAAAGGGAGTTCTCCTGCTGGGGTACCCTGTGCCTGCTGGACTACTCAGTGAGTCATTTTAAATCACTGAAATGGAAGAACACTCTCTCAGATGAAAAGAAAGGAAAAATCCCCAAACAAGTGGAAGATGGCAGCCTGCCATACTAGTGGGCTGAGCTGGCTTGAGGGAGACTCCAAGCAGCCCCAGAAATGTGTAGAGGGAGCAGGAACACTGCTTTTCATGGTTTTGTGCAATTAAACCATGACAGCTGCTTCTTAAATGGTATCTACGGGAATCTTCCATGGATTCTGGGGTCGCTGTGCAACAACAGATACGTATAGCCTGAAGGAACACAGAGGAGAGTAGGGCTCGCAAGAAATCTATCACCTGCTATCCTAAGAGTAGTAAATATATAGTAAGCAGACAGCAAATATCCCAAAGAGAAGGGCTGGAACCCAGGCCTTCCTCACCCTCAGGCGAGTGCCATGATAAATGAGGCAGAGTTATGTTTCTCTGTTTGGCTTTATGACAACAGCTTAAATGGAAAGCAATTAGAGAACAGCTCATTGGACATACAGGTTTGATCTCCCTCTACTGTGGGAATCTACTCCTGGTCTCCATTACTTAATTACTTACAGAGTTGAATCAGGAGACTAGTAAGCAGGCTCCTGTGCTGCTAAGAGAAAGCTAAGACCTGTTTTCTGAAAAGCTTCTACTCCTTCCTAACCTAAGCATTCAGGGCTATGCAGTGAGCAGAGATCTCCCCGCATGCTGAGCAGGCTGATGTTAGGCAACTGCCTAAAGCCAGCAGCTTGGCCTGAGACATGCAGTATTTCAGACAGATAAAAGGTGCCTTGTTCAGGATTCTGGCCTCCAATAACCTTAAACATAGGCACCCAGGAACCTGATGCTTAACTTGTCATATCTTGGGTCTAGTCCAAACCCTCTGTCACCTGATGTGATCCTCATGGGAAAATCAAGATACATGACTCCAAACTAGCCATAGTTTCAGACTGCTACACAGAAAAATAATGACAATAAATTAAATAAACTTGGAAATAAACTAAATTGAGCAAGTCTCTACAGATTTATGGATTTAACAAGAAGAGCTAACCCTCTTAAGGTAAAAGCTTGGGGAAGATAAGGATGTGAATGACTTAGGATGTATAATTCATACAAAGACAAGGCATCTCTGATCTCCGACAGCTGCAGATTTCTATTAGATGAGTTCTTAATTTTTAAAGGATCTCATTTATGGCAGTTGTAAATGAGTTATGTTTCCCATCACTCTGCCTCTGACATTTCTGTGAATCTTTTAGGTTAATGTAAAATGTTTTCGTGTCAGAGACTGCTGCTTGTGTAATTAATACTGTAATCTGGAGTCTCTGCTGTGGTGGCACCTCTTATTGAACTATTTCATAGCCATTGTGTAGTGGATTTTCAAAATATGATTATCCTTCATATTTGTTTAATAGTTTACAGTTCATACTTGCCATTGTTCTTCCTTTTCTCTGCATTCAGTAAATATCTGGATTAAGCTAATGTTAACCTACATATTGGTATAGGGCTCAAGACACAAGTGGACTTCAGACATCTGACCCAAACCTGAAGTTTTGGTTTTTAGAAGGCTGAGGTTCTTAATGACTTCTTTGCCTCGGTCTTCACTGGCAAATGCCCTGACCACACCACCCATGTCTTGGAAGGCAGATGCAGGGACTCTGAGAACGAAGACCCTGGGCCCACTGTAGGAGAGGATCTGGTCCGAGATCATCTTAAGAACCCAAACGTACACAAGTCCATGGGACCTGATGAAATCCATTCGCAGGTCCTGAAGGAGCTGGCAAATGAAGTTCCTAAGCCACTGTCCATGATACTGGAAAAATCATGGCAGTCAGGTGAAGATCCCAATGACAGGAAAAAGGGAAATATAACCCCCATTTTCAAGAAGGGGAAAATGGATGACCCAAGGAAGTACAGAGCAGTCAGTCTCACCTCTGTGCCTGGCAAAATCTTGGAGCAGATTCTCCTGGAAGGCATCCTGAGGCACATGAAGAACAAAAAGGTGCTTGGTGACAGCCAGCATGGCTTCACTAAGGGGAAAACCTGCCTGACCAATTTGGTGGCCTTCTATGATGGGGCTATGGAATTGATGGACAGGGGTAGAGCAGTTGATGTCATCTACCTGGACTTGTGCAAAGCATTTGTCACTGTCTCCCATGACATCCTCATCTCTAAATTGGAGAGACATCAATTTGACAGGTGGACCACTCGGTGGATAAAGAACTGGCTGGATGGCTGCACGCAAAGAGTAGTACTCAATGGCTCAATGTCCAGGTGGAGACCAGTAACAAGTGGCATCCCTCAGGGATCGGCATTGGGTCTGGTCTTTTTCCACATCTTTGTTGGTTACATGGACAGTGGGACTGAGTACGCCCTCAGCAAGTTTGCCGCCAACACCCAGCTGTGTGGTTCAGTTGATACAGTGGAGGGAAGGAATGCCATCCAGAGGGACCTTGACATGCTTGTGAGGTGGGCTGATGCC
>JAOEHY010008703.1:0-32090 GCA_025447955.1 Psilopsiagon aurifrons | reverse complement strand
CAAACTTAAACAGGGGAAGTTTAGATTGGATATGAGGAAGAAATTCTTTAATGTAAGGGTGGTGAGGTACTGGAATGTGTTGCCCAGGGAAGTTGTGAATGCTCCAACCCTGGCGGTGTTCAGGGTCAGGTTAGAGATAGCTTTAGTTGATATGGTTTAGTGTGAGGTGTCCCTGCCCATGGCAGGGGGTTTGGAACTTGGTGATCTTAAGGTCCTTTCCAACCCCAACTATTCTATGATTCTATGATCATATTTAAGTTGGAGATCAGCTTGGGAGTGTCTTGGAAACTAAAGCAGTCAATGGATAGTGCCCATTTCATGAAGAAACAAAGCAACAGGTATTAAAAAGAACTACAGTAACAAGAAAATTTTGATTTGCTCATTTTAAAAAGATCAAATTAGTAAACAAAAAAGCAAGCATGGCCCTTATAGTACATGTTAGTCCTTTGCAGATCTCCAAGAATGAAAAATTGTGCTGGAAGACCAACCCTGCCCTTTGAAAGTGACTCATTACAACATGCTGCAAAGTTCTGTTGCAAGACTTGGCTGCTAAAATGTGTCCTTCCTGTTAAATAGTGCCTAGATTGAAGTAATGTGCTTGTTTGAACTTCTAAATGAATCAAATACAAGCACATTTTCCTGATTCTGATATTATCTTACGATAGGGACCTTGTGTAGCCAAGAACTTTACCACAACAGTGCTCTGTAGTGTACTGTAATACAGTCTCATTATTACAGGATCAGGAGTAGGAACTTACATAGCAAATTCTAATATTTTTTAAAAGTTTCCAAATCAAATATATGAAACATTTTAGAAAACAAATCCAACTGTTTTCCTCATGATCATACCTGACACTTCACAGAATTGTTCCATCTAAGATTCTTGGAATTTCCATTCTTGAAATACCATTAGCACCATCTCACAGCCACTCTGTGAAAGCTTTAAGCCTGAAAGCCTTTTTTCTGACACAATTCCTCTAGACCTCTGTGCAGGTGGCTTTGATTTATGCCATCTGATATGAAACCTGAATCAGAACTAGCCCAAGCAACAGCCTAGTTCCTGTAAATACGGTTTTTCTGAATCAGTGAGTTGCAAACCACATGCACAGTAAAAATTAAAAAATAAAAAAAAAACAAAATAGAAAAAGCAAACAAGCAAACTCAATACCAAGGTAACCACCAAAACCTTATATTCTGTTTGTTTAAAAAAAAGTCAACTGTGAAAAATGTAATAATTTCAATTATCTCAGTTATGTGGAATCCTGGCCACTAGAAAAGATTCAAATTTACTCTATGCTCTTTAGAACTACTGAAAGACAAAAATCCTGAAACTGACCTTTCCACCTTGCTTCCTATGACTCATGGCTTCCCTTTTCCCCTCAGAACACTTTTTTAAGACAAAGGCTGTCTTCAACAAGCCATATTCTAAACCATGATCTCAGGTTAGCAGCAACTTACCCCACCAGTATATCCATAGATTTAAATAGAAATTTGCATGAAGTAGGCCATTATTTCTTTCCTTTAGGGATATCAGAATACAGCTGAAATTTTCTCCAGATTACTTTCAAGTAAGATTTTAAAATCAGACCAACTAAGCTTTGCCCTTCTGGGACTAAACTCTATTTGGTAATAAAGCTCCTGAAATCAGTTTACTGAACACAGTCCCTTACAGAAACAGATAATTGTTTTCTCTTTTGAGCTACTTCATACACATTTCAACTCACACAGTCCGCAGCATAACACTAATTCATCTTTTTCTGAGTACCAAAGTATAGGTTTGTTTCTCTGGCATCTTCATAAACAAGCCAGCTGAGGAAGTGATGCCTATAATCCCAGTGATGTCTTACTGCTCTGAGCACTGAAATGAGTGGGGTTTTGAAGGGAGTAGAAGGGTTATTATAGTCAGTCTATTTGTTTGGTTTTGCCTCCAATTGAGTGCACCCAGCACAACATTGGTTCTGTATGCTGAAGAATAGAATACTGGAGTACAAGAGAAATAAAACAAGTCTTTTGGATATATTGGAGAATATTTCTAGCCTGAAGTGGAGGCCAGTGTCAGGCAGAGGATTTCAGTGCAGTTTTTGCACTTTTCTGTCCCTTGCCACATTTCCTTCTTCAGCTGGAAAATTCACTGCAGATTCAATATATTTCTCTTTACGTAACATGTTGCCAAAGAGCAGGACATACTCTGCTCCATCCATCTTTTGGCCATCACGACCTCTCTCCTCTGAGCACTTGCTCTAATCTGGAGGCAGAAGAGTGTATGTTGCTGGATAAGTCCCAAAATCTAATTAGTTTAAAATGCAAATTTATCATTTATTCCATTCAGTTTTCTTTATATTTTCATCAACATGAAGAGTGTTCAAGAAGCTACTGCACATATATTAAAGAGCATACCATTGCAATGGCATTAGGCCAAGGCTGAGCATTACCAAACCATGGCTCTAGGAAACATGTGCGACATCTCCATATTTGTGCTTAAAGTAAAAGGTTGTAGTCACAAGTAAGAGGTGAAAAAGTAGCTCAGTTATCTGACATTTAAAACCCTGTGCATGTTTTGCATGAAAACCATTCTGCTGCCCATGAAGAGATAACTCTTTAGCATAAATTATAACACACATTCTGCCACACTATTCTTCCCTTTGGACTCTTCAAAACTAAAGTGCTACTGTTATTGATGCCAATCCTAAGGCTTCAGGAGATGCTGTCCCTACAGAAATGAGCTGTGGTCTGGAGTGTGTGACTGGAAGACCCTTAAGTTCCTAGGAAAAAATTTCATGGTGTTACTGGCATCAACAAATGGAAAAGCAGCATAGTTTTCAGTTGGGTGTTTTTTTTTGTTTTCAATCTCTATCAACAATACATGGAAACTAATTCAAAATGATCAACCAGTATTTCCTTTGAGAGAGCACTCACATGTTATTGTTTTGCTTCCAATCTCCATGTAGTTCTCCTAAAAAAAGGTAATGCAGGAGGAGGTAAAATAAATAAAAATAGCCAGAGGCAGATTCTCCTCAGAAGCAGCAAAAAGAGTGAAATCTGAAAAGCTTGAAAGCCCCAAAAGCCGGAGAAGAGAGGAGTGATGGGGATACAGAGAGGTCAGATAGTGCCCGGACAGGCGCAGCAATGAGGAACGTGGACAGAAGAGGGCAGTCAGTACAGGCAGTCAGCTGAGTTTGGCAGAGGGAAGAATTCAAACCGGAAGAAGGGCCAAATTAGAACAATTTGTACGTGTTCAAATCGGAAGCATGTGAAAGCCAAGAGCAAAGTGCTACAACTAAATTCAATGGGCAAAAGGGGTGGAGCAATATGTTAGGTGATCAAAGACAGCAAGGGTGACAGCAGGGAGAAGAAAAAAATGAGCAGAAAAGGGCTGTTTTTCTGCGCAAACAGGATGCAGAGAGGTAGAGAGGAATTGTAGATTTAGATCACAGTGGAGATTTGGAAATAATGCAGAAGTAAGTTACATCTGCCAGACACATTATAGAAATGTTCACAAAAAACACTTGTGCAGTTTGTGAGTAGTCAGGCGTATTTCACCTTTAGCTGCTAAGATGGATACTTTGAACTTGCAGTCTGAATAACTGACTAAGCATTTCCACATTTGGTCATTAAAGCAGATCATGCTTCTTAGCTTCTCAAATGCTATTACATTAAGTGGATTACTAGGGAAATAAATATGGAAGCTTTTTTGCAGACATAAATATCTCTAAAATGTGCAGATAGGCTTTTGAAAATTTTGCAGCTTGCCTTCATTCAAGGGTGCTCTGTAATGCCATTGACATCACACATTGTTTGTGGTACAAAAATAATACTAATATGAAGGCAATGTCAATATTATCCTCATCAAGCCAAATCCTCAAAGACACCAAGTTTCCCTGTACACTAATCCAGATGTTACTCAGTTTCTAGTTAAGGCAGCTGATGTTTCATCTAGGTTTGTGATAGCTTGTCTTTGTAGTGTCAGATGAGTTTTTGATTACCACATGATTAGTGTGTAACACTCATTAAATAAATACATTTTCCCATTAGCTAGTACACCTGCTGTTAATATACACTATATCTGCGGCCTTTTCATAAGTTTTTTCTGGGTCATATGTGCCTCTGCATCAGAAAAGTCCTTGATCATTTTAACTAAAAGGACAAAAGAGGAGTTTGTTACAAGAAAACATGCATTCAGGAACTCTAGACAACCTTGGTAATCATGGAACTTCTCCAACAAAGCACTAATAGTCCGAATCCAATTGAGCAGAGACTATAAAAGTGAAGACAATAGTTCCACCAGCCAGTAGCTGCAGTAGATTCGTAACTTTAATCCAACCCAGTTATATCTAGCTATAATTCCTGAAGCAACAGGCAATAAACTCTCCAGAATAAAAAAATAAAACATAAAAACAAAACAAACAAAAAAATCAAACCCACGCACACGCACACAAGAAAAAAAAAGGCAAAAAGCCAACTTAAGTATGTTATTAACAGATAAATTGTAGCAGAAAGTTTGTCTGAAACAAATAAGGAAGAATACAGAAATATTTTTTTTCTCATTGATTTCCTGATACCTTAAATATAACATCCTTTTTAGTGTCATTAACACAGGAAGAAGTGTATGTTATTTCAAACTTATTTTGTGAGCTAGACAGACAGTGGGGAAATCAAACTGCAATAAGTAAACTCATCCAGAAATTCATAATTGAAGCTTTCCAAAAGCCTGACTAAAAGCAAGTTATAGCATTTTCTCTAACTGGAAACTGGTAGAAGCTTATGAAACACATAATCTTGATTGGGGAAAGTCCACGAGATTTGCTGCTGGCTTCATGTCTCATTCACTATGCCATCACTGAAAGTGCTAAAGCTTCCTTCGACACAATGAGTAAGCGGAAGAAAACCAAAGGATTCAGGATTAATAACCAGATAGTTTATTGTATTTTTGTGATTCAGAAGCATCTTTACGTCTAAAAGGGGGTTGTTCCATTGTTTAGTGTGGCATGGAAAACTGATGAGAGAGCCTTATTGTGTAAAGTTCCATATGTTGCTTAATCTGCCCTTTTCAGGAATTTATTTGCTGCTTACATTCATTTATGTTTCAATTGGTCATTCATACACTATAGTGTTACCATTCTCTCCCCACCCTCAAATGTTTGCCTTATATAGCTAATGCACTCAATACGTCAGTCTGAGGAGATAAACTCTATCTCAGATTTCCTATTGTTTTGTGGTTGATTTGATTTTATCTCAAACTACTATCAAGCAATATTTTGTCATCTGCTTGACAGGTCTATTGCTGGGATTTTTCTTCCTTCTTCATTGTTTGGACTGGGCTTATATTAGACCACTATCTGTTTTCATTTCCTAATTAGTGTTCAGCTGACCCATAGTCATCATAGTCATGTTATAGATGTGACACGAGTTATATTTATTTTTTTCCTCATCCAGTCTGTTACTAATTTAAAGTGATAATATTGATGCCAATCATAGACACTGTTGATAATATTTTAATAATAAATATTCAGAATTAAATTACTTCATAACCTGACTGCAGATTTAATTAAATTGACTTAATGTATGAGTCAATCTTTTTTTACTGAATACTTGCAGTCAGTTGAACTTCTACCAAAAAAGAGACAACTAATCAAAATGGGACCTCACTAAAATTCTAAGCTTTCGTATTCAAAATGAGGAACACACCAACTTAATATTAATTTTGTATCATTTTGATGCTCATGCAGACTAAGCAAATGAATCTGTATGCTAAATTAGTGCTGGAGGATGAGGCTGCTCTTCTGAAACATCTTTAGAGGCAATTGGTTGTATTCTGTTGTTCATAAACATATATAATCATTCTCATTTAGCATGGCAGTTTTCCCTAACTTTTATGAAGAGAAAAAAAACCCACAATAAGGCTAATTTTATTTCAATCTTATGCAATCCCCTTGACATGCTTGTGCCTCTTCTCATCTGCTTTCTAGTAGAACAGCGGTTTATAAGAGTATATTGCAATTGTACAAATCTAGAGAATTTAGAAGGAGACTCTTCAGCCATTCAAGAGAGATATCACCCTATTCTCCACACTTTCAAATATATATCAGGCAGAAATATTCTAGATAGTCACAAGAGATGCTTGGACTGAAGATTTTTAAGACAGCTTCTTACTGTAAACAGACTCAAAAGGATAAAAGTACTGTTGAGAGAGTTTTTGTGTGTTTGATGGCATCATGGTACAGTGGCAAAAGCAAGTCCTATTTCTTTGACTTTACAAATTTTCACAGTTCTTTTTAAGATTGCATTGTCAACAGTGCGTCTTTATGCTGTTACTGTCTCTCTACTCTCCCCTAGTTTTCCTTGAAGCAATGAGATTATTTTGGTGATTACTGTCCATGAGAAATAAAAAGGATTGAAGCACACTGTATTATACAAGTATATGAAGAAGTTAAAGGGATTCTATAGTGCAACTACTCTAAATCTTCTTGTCTTTATTGTGAAATTATATATATAAATATATATCCAAAGTTGTCACTGAACTTTGCATCTCAAGCTATAACTTACAATAAACTTTAAAACAAATATGTTCACTTTCAGAAGTGAGAAAGTCTTAGTGCATATCATTTTTAAAGTGATATTTCGAAGTTTAGCTTCCTGAGGATATTTACTTTATATTAAAAAAATGCGCTTTCATTTAAAATAGCCACAGGAAAAAAAAATAAAAGGTTATTGATTGTATTTATTGCAAAATGTAACTAAAATAGGATAAAAAATCTGAACTCGCATTCATTTCCGTAATTGAGAGCCACGTGATACATATTTACCCGGTAACTACTGTTCACACTACTCCAGAGATCTTCAAGAGTGTGAACACTGATGTAGATCAATTTTTTGCCCCATCCAATGACATATCTCATTTAAAATAAATAAATAGGTAAATATTTAACAGTATTAAAATAAATGAATTAATTACTTGGAAAAAGATACAGCTAACTGTTAAACACTAGCCAATAAAGGTGAACAAAACCATTCCTTTATTACGATCCTATTTGGTTTATAATTTCAGTTGAAATTTGTGGATTTTAGTGGAAAAAACAGAAGAAAAGAGGGAGGTAGAGACTGGAAAAGGAATATCTGACTTCTGAAAATTCAAGAAATTTCAAATGTATTTCAGCTTTTTGTTGCATATTTGTTTTCCATTGGAATTAATTAAAAACAATACCATAATAAATAAATGCATGCATCATTTTCTTTCAGATCAAATAAATCTGTCTAAATGCTAATGTCTGAAAACCACCTATCTGCCTATGCAGTCATATTTTGGTTGCAGAACCAGCCAATTTATTTTGTCTGAGTTTTACCCACAGTAGATTTCACCCACCAGAAGAATGCTTGACAAAAGAACTTTACTACTGCATATCCAAATATAGCTTGCCTGTAAACCCAAGGATTTGCCTTCTTGCTTATGTGAGCCACTTTTATGCCAGCTTGTCATCCAAAGGATTTTGAGGAACCAAGGATGAAAAATCTACAGAGGAGCTGGTTTAGCATAGAAATTCAGCCTAGTAACATGCAGGATTAGCTCTGTACATATCTGAGGGGTATCGCAGAGCAGCACAGGAGACCATTGCCCATGGATTTGGACTAGTTTTTCTCCTTTGATATCTCATTCCTGGCCTGCATTGCTTGAGGATGGGGACTTTTCTGATTCCAGCATGATTCTTACAATGGTGCAAAAAGCATGGTGCTCTCAGCTTTGATATGTATGTGCCACTAAGGTAAAAGAGCAGAGAAGAGTGGGAAATTATTTAAAATTCATGCAATTTGAGCCAGTGATGTTAATCATCTATGGTTAAGCATCTGAGTTACTTAGCTTGGTGGCCAAACCCCTAACTCCATGGGGTCTGCAGCTCCAATGATAGTTCAGTCAAAAGAGTAGCAGAACAGGAACCAATCTGAATACAGACTGTTATGCATGCAAGGCAGATTTGGGCTCTGAATGTGAAGCTAGAATACACTATCTAATGGGAAAAGAGAAATAAAACCATCATTTGCTGTCAAAATTAAGGGACAAGTGGACAGCAAGTAATAGAGTAAAATTGCCCAGTGAGCTACACAATGCTTGTTTTAAGTTGCATTTATAGAAATGTCATAGGTGAGGGATATATAATTTTTGGACACACTTTGGAACACAATCTGTTCAATCAAAAACTAAAACGTCTGTTCTATTACTGCTATTTCCATCTTTGAACCACACTGCCCCTTTATAAACCACCCAGAGCAGAGCAAAGACATAGTAACATATTTTTTGATTTCTTTGTCAGAATCTGTTATCTTTATGACTGCGTCAAATCCTGCCAGTTAGGGTCTGGGTTTCTTTATATATATTTAGTACATGTGTTTGATGCTTTTGTGTGAAACTGTTTTCATTTTGTGCTGTCTAGTATAATATCTGGAGTCATGCTTCAGTTGTTGTGAATAAAGATTTACTGGGAATGCTCAAATAACGAAAGGCTGTCATGTTGCAGTGACAAATCTAATGTGTGAAGCAATCATGTTCCTGTAAAAATAAAGATTTATGTAGATATAATATCTTTATTTACAGCAATTATGTTGAAAGCTCTTTCGGGACAGCTGCTATACAACCAGCCTTTTCCTGTTCTCTCACTTCAGGAAGATGATAGTACTTTTCTTTTAAAAGAATCTTGATATTATTTTATTTCTTTATTTTAATTTTTGTCTCAAATACACATGAATACACACACTCAAAGTTATATTCGGACAGATTAAGTTGTGCCCAACTTTCTCTGCCTTATTAACAATGAAATACACATAATCAGTGCAAGTGGCTTGAACCACTTTTACCAAAACAGTTGCAAACATAAAGGAGAGAGAGTTGGCCGGTACTGAGGCTGTCTAAATAATGCCCAAAGGTCTGGAAAGGAGTTTAGAGTATTTAGATGAGTGGGAATCAATCTATTAACTCCTTTGGAGTCTGGATTAGGTTTATGTGAACAATTCATTTCCAACCTAAAGTCTGCCTGTTGTAGAAATTATTATTCTTTAGTGATTTATAAGAAAATATATTGATGGATAGCAGTTGCATAAGTTTTTTCTATTCAAGATAAACAGCTAATCACAATTGAATGGACCAATGTGCTGAACTGTAGGAACATTTGATTGCTGAGCTGATCAGGACCTTCCATTTCTGAACACAGTCTTCTGAAGTGCACTTCAGAAGGATGTAACTACACTAAACTTTAGTAGATATTTCTAAGGAAGTAACTCATTTCTTTTCTGCAAAATGTGAGAGCTTTTGGCTGGGGAATATATCAAGCAAGTGAAATATGCCAGAACAAAGAGGGGCTATCCACTGTAACCTATTCTTTATCATCCACCAACTCTCTCAGCCAATTTATTGACTCTTGTTTATAGAAGATTTTTCTCCCTCACAGAAAATTGGTTTTCCTCAAATGAAGAAGACCTCTTTTCAAGCATTTGGTTCATGCTTGTTTCATACTTCCATCATTTTTGTTCTGTTAAACTGTAGATTTTAGCCTCTGGGTTGCACAAATTTTTGTGTGTTCAATAAACTAAAACAATTTAAGTTATTACTCTTCGATTACACAGTTTTGAGACCACATTGTTGCTATTGTTTCTTACCCTGGGAAATAATAGGGTTTTCGTATATTCAGTGTAGCAACAGACAACAGTTTTCACAAGAGAGCTACACTTACAATGTCCTCTTAGGCTTTCAAGTTGATGTTACTGCTCTGCTGGGTCTGAACCTTTGAAATCAAAACATATTTAGCAGTGTTCAGATCTGATTGTAAAATAAGAAAATGAAAAAATAATCTCTGCTGCACTCAGCCACGGTATGACAGCAAAAATCTCGGAACAGAATAAATACAAAAGAAATAAAAGAAAACATTTAGTAGGGAAAAAATAATGTCCTAAATAGGCTTTACTGGACATTAAATTTGAGGTGAGCTGTTTTAGACACAGATTCTCATGGGTGAGTGATATGCAGCTTCTTGACAGCCTGTAGCTAGAGCTGCTAATAGGCACCCAGCATACCTCTAAATCAAAAAGGCTTTGCAGTAACCCCACAAGGATCCCTCACCACCTGTTGTAGAAATTTTCTCTATCTCATATATTGCATTTTCTTTTGCTATAGTGCCTATTATAAAATCAAGCAACATTGCTTGTGTTTAACTGGATTGATCCTCTGGGTAGCATATGTACAATAAATCACTGAGAACCTGTGGGATTATTTTAGCAACTTTGTTCAAGACAGCTAACCAAACAATAATCATAATCGATCAGTAGATTGAGATGCACTGTAAAGTTAGCCTTACAGCTTGATAAGGAAAGAGTGATTCTATCAAAACTAGCTAAGTGGCTCCATAGGATTCACAGCAGATTTTCTTGAAGACTTCAGAGAGGAAGAAATGCAGTTTAACAAGCACATCTTGAAAAATGTGTCTGCTAAGGCTCAGTTCTTTCTGTTTACACCTTGTTTGCTGGGTTCTGTTTTCTTCTTCTTCAGTGGAGTCAACAACCCTCATACAGACCAAATGAAGATGGCCTTAAATATTAACAGACCACCCAGACAAAAAACAGAAGGAAGTGGATTTAAATGACCTGCCTCTGGATTGGGTATTTAAGACTTTCTTACAGACCTACCTACCTCCTACAACAACACTGTGTATGGGTGACTAGTATCATTCTGTGCCTTCCTGTGAGTTGCCATCACTATAATTTTCTTTTGCGTTCTTCTTCCTACATGTGGCATAACACTTAAAATACAGAACATGCACTAACTCCTTAGGACACTTTCTGATGAGTGACTTTCTTGCCTGGCTAGTTACCTCAGCTTTCTGCACTGTGATCAACTTGACCTAAATTCACTGGATTTTGACAGAAAGTAAGAACACTTGGGAATACATTTTTATGTTTGGATTTTCAAGCTGATATTGATGGAAATTGTAAAAATATATGAAATTGCCTTTTTAGACTAGACAAGAAGGAAGTAAAATCTTTTATTCAAATGTGAATTTACTCACTTCTATTTGCCCATGACTACATTTGCCAATTTCCTGTATTATATGTATAAAGAATAAGTAAAAATAAGGGATACCTAATTTTAATGAGCAGTAACAATATACACTAAATGGCTTTTTTTATCATAGTTGGATGGAACTTAGTAACACCTGCAGTTTCATTTTCACTGTCATATCCACTTCTATCGAGTGTCATACACTGGGACGGTTACAAGTGTAATATTTATGATACTTTTAACTGCATTCTAAAAATATCTGGAATTTTTTTCCAAGCACAAGATACTTTTGTGGTGTAAATCAGTACAGTTTCGCTAACTCCTACATCAGTTCCAAACTAGGAAGGGGATTTTGACTGGTTTGACTAGAGAAATCAACTATTTTTAAAGCAGATAACATGAGTAGCAAGGTGAACAATTCTAGGTTTAAATGTGTTTGAGTAGTCCTTCTCCATCTACTACATGTGGCCTGAGGGAAGGGGATGAAAAGCCATAAGATAGAGTACAGCAAATAAAACCAATAAAAGAAGCAGTATCTGTAGAATTATATTACATACACCTTTGGAGATCTGTAAAGCCTGCAAACCACAGCAGTGGCTGAAAAGCAACATTAAGCTGAGGTAGGCAAAGATGCCCTCTACAGAGAGAAGTAGAATAAGTTTTGATTGACAAGTTTATATGGAAAATGTTTTAGTTTTACTGCCATGGGGGTAGTGAAATTTTCCAGCCATTGTCTTTTCTGGCTTTTATGAGACAGCTTTTCTATAAAATGTGTCATCCAAAATCTTTATAAAAAACATCATGACATTTTATTAAAGGCTCCAGGTCTGGCTTGGAAAGGAAATGTAGCTTGTCCATTCACAAAAATTTCTTAATGATAGCACTTATTTGTGTATACTCTTTGCCCTCTTATCTCCTGTTTACCAGCTCTTGATTTTACCCACAAACATCTTGAGAAGGAATTACAATCTCCATCAAGGTTTTTTAATCAACACTTAACTGCATGCTTTTCTGCTGGCTCTCTAGCAGTCATGTTTGAAAATGCCTTTACTAGGAGAATTCTTGTCAGATTCAGCAGAGTCTGGGGGGATAACAAGCAAGAGTACTTTTCTGTCAAAGGATCTGAATGAAAGGTACATTGAGATGCTAAAGTGACTGTTTTCACTTTCTTTTCTTTCTCTTACTCTTTTCCCCTCTGTGGGCAAAATTATTTATAGATTCACCAACATCTTTTGTTCCACTGTCATAGCATTGCTCCCATGGTATTAAGCAAGAATGATATTAGCCAAAAAAAAAATCACATGTTAAGAGTTAAAAGGCTATCTGTACAGTGCCAGACTGCACTGCACCTGTCTAGCACGAGGTTGCTGTGCCATGCTCCATAGCATCTGGTACTGGCCACTCAGAAAAAGAATAGTGGATTAGACGGATCATGGATGTAATCCACTTTGACAAGATCTATGTCCCTGAGACTCAAGGAGCATAATTCAATTATTCAAAGGAGAGGGTGCACCATATTTAAAAACACAGTCTCTAGTGTTAAGTTTTCAGCTGAAGCAATATGATAAATACAGCATATGTTGTACTTAAAGAATGTGTTAATGAGATGTATTTGCTCAGACCTTATTTAAAAGTTCGCTTTAAATATGAATTTGTGTGTATCTATATGCTAGGAATTTTGCTAAAAAGGGAGAGTAGCTAAAATATAACTCCTGCCCTGAGTCTTAAATATTAGAATTTTTGATGGGCCACAGCTTTAATGACAAAGCTACATCAGAGGAAAACATGGATTAGACTGCTGCATGACCTTGATATTAAGACACTTAACCCTCTCCACACCTAACTCTAAACTGCGTCAGAGTCCTGGTTGTTCAGCTAAATGTAGAAGAAAACCTTTTAGTTTATATAATTGTAGCTTTTTATTTTCTTTGGTTTTGGTTTGTTTTTTTTTTTTTCCAAAAAAAATTAAAAGTATCTATTTTTTAAGGGTGTTGCCTGACCTCACTCCTTAATGAGTGGAGAAAAAACTTGAACAGTGAATAAATTCTCCATGACCTGATAAGGCATACAGGCCATCATGCTTGAAAAGAGAGAGGATGGTGTGTGGATTTCTTGATGCTGGGTGGTGCGGTGCAAACTGCATGACTGTAAAGCAAATTGCAACCTCAAGGGAAGTGCTGAAAATCTGTTTTACCCTCAACCCTCATAAAATATCCAACCAAATTATCAAATATAGTTGGGGTTGGCAAACAACTTGCTGGAGAAGCGAAAGAGTGGTCGTGACAGAAGAAGGAAGGATCACAGTGTAAGTACATCCACAAAATAGTGGGAAAATACCCTTAGAAAATGAAGCTACATAGTGAAGTGTCAACCACCATGGGTCATCAGGTCATCAGCTAGTTTAATCACTGCTATCTCTTTGAGCACTTTAAATCAGCTGTGAATTGGACCCTTGACTTCAATATCACTGGGTCTATTTTCATGCTATGTGAATGATTTGGGATTTTAGAGGCACAGTGTGGCAGATACTCATAACTATGACTGCATACAGCTCAATTTAAACTGTTTCTATTCCACAGACTAAATAGCCATCTATGTGTTATTCAGCCGGTTCTTCTGTACTTTCCCATATACTGTTTGCTATGTATATACTGCTAATGTATTTTTCAGGGTTGAGTCGAGCGTTCAAATGCCATCTTAAAGTTCACCTTTTTCAGACAGTTGGTAAGGTAGTAGTCAGGTAATAACATCCATGGCAAAAGCTGGTTTGAGACTTCCTAAACATTTCAGCAGCAAAATCTGCATGATTAAATATTGTGCTATCAAAAATTATTTGCCAACTTAAAACAGTGCGTCTTTCTCAATTCTGAGGCATCCATTCTGTGGTTACAACAACTAATCACAAGTAGTTCTATAACAGCACTGAGAGAAAATGATTTATCATTATTAAAAAGTGTCTATAGTAAATTCCCCTCTGTACAGGGGTAATACTTAAACGGCACATCAGCAGGTAGTTTCTGGATATCCCATATGAGCTATTGAAATAGCTAGATATACACTGTTTATTACTTGTGATCAACGGGTCACAGCATTTTTGACTGTAGTCCCAGCAGTAACACCTTTCAATAAGGTGTTATACAAAATGACCTAATGAATAACAGAGAAGACATGAACCAAAGGTGAATCTAGTGAGCCTCTCTTCTGAAACAGTCTTTTCAACCCATTTTATGGCACCCTTACATCACAAAACATAACATAAACTGCCTACATAGAGATCAGGAACTTAACACTATGAGAACACAGTGCATTATTTTCTTCACATTTTAGATGTGCACTGTTGCTGCTTTCATCAAACTTCCATTATGCAAATCACTCAAAACCATCCATAACACTGACTGTTCACTGCCTAAGTCTTTTGGAGTTAACAACTGCTACTGAGATAATGCAGCTAGCAGGAAGGTCTGAGCTACTCTAAGCATCTTTGGAGATCTTCCTCATCCATAAAGTCACCTAAACAAAACTACTAATGCTACCTACAGAGGCATCACCTCACTTTTTCCTATAATCACATGACTATTATAGTTCTTGTTGCCCCATCTGCCTGATTTAGTTCTTGTGTACAGAACAGCAACCTGGGATATAACCATGTGGTTCTTCTGTCAGGGGAAGGAAGGGAGGAAGACTTCCTACTTTAAGACTTCTACTAAATTATAATCTAAATCCTCAAATCCTAGTATTTCATGAATGAACAATTTTCAAAGATACTTTACGGTCAGACTTTTCATCCCAAATTTGTTTTATTTTATGGGATTGTATTGATACCAGCTGATCAGAAAAAGATCATTAGTTTTGCAGTACAGATGGAAAAACTTGATTTATGTGAGACAAATCAACTGTTAAGCAATTCATTAGGTACCTCTCTTTCTTTCCAGCCTCCTTTTGCTGTTATCAGATTCAACTAAACAAGCTGATATCATATCTTCTGGATACTCTTTTTCTAAGAGCCTTGGTTTGAAAAATGATAGCCTATTTCATCCTACATGCTTCAACCCCTCTTCCTTTGATTTTACACCTGTGTGTTTAACTGGAGAGCTTATCTTCTTACAGCTTTCAGCCTCATTTTGATCTATCCCTTTCTATACAAGTCAATTCTTTCTTGACAGACCTCTTCAATCTTTTTGTACTAATAATTCACTAGATAAAACATACGACATAGGAGACGCATGAACAATTGTGAAAACTTTGACCATGGATTATATGTTCTTTAGACTTCCCATAATCCATTCCCTACTACTGGTAACAAACTTCTGGTTTACATGATTATATCGATGACTTAAATTGCACAGTGATTGGTGAGTGTAATGCAGGTGTAACAGGAGACAAGGTAGACAAAAATGAAATCTCCTACATGTATGCTATGTTCATCGCCCCAGGTTTCCGATAATAGTGTTGCTCTCATTAGGCTTCTGTAGGGAAGTATAGATAGAAATGTGTGTAAGTAGCTGTCACACATGCATAACAAGCTGGTCCACATGCGTAACAACCTGTTCAACATACTACAACCTTATATATAGCGTTAAAGGATATTGTAATCTTAAAACCTATATAAAAACACATATTTCCTGTTTTAGCATACTAGGTAAGTCTGTAGGGGTATCCAGTCAGGCATAATCCTTAGTTTGTTTTAGAAACTCATTTGGTTTGCACATCTAACTGCTAGAGGTGTTCAAGGACACTAGGCCATTATAATTCAGCATTATTTCCTTGTCATTATCCAAGATTGCTGCTTTGTTATTCAGCCAATACATCTTAGTCCTGTTGAAAAGCATTCAACCTTCAATGCAAAGCTAGTGTGTTTTAGAGTCCAAGTCTAGAACCTTAAGGCTGCTGCAGAAAACAATAAAATATTTCCTACTGTAGCTTCCCCTTACCTTTGACCATGATAATAATAAATAATTATATCGTGACAAAAAGGCTCTTCAGCCAATGGAATTTTAACCTCTTTTTGAAAAGATTGTTTTCAGTGCAGTATGTTTACACAAACTAAAGAGTTCAAAGATGGAGTTTAATTCTTCACCCGGGTTTCTCAAAGTTTTGCAGGAAAATATCTTTCACAGAAGGCAACGTTAGGCATATCACTGTTGTATCTCAAGTGTGTAAAAAGGCAGACTGGTAAGAACTTCATTCAGCAGGGAACTCATCATTAGTGGAACAAATTAAGTAAATATGCATGCACATGTTGGCCTTCTGAATGTGAGCTATCCCTGTTCTTGCACAATTTGTGTCCCTCATAACAAATCAGAGTTCTTACTCAGGCAGTAACATCTCTCTCTTAGAAAGCTTTGAGGTAAATACTCACGGAGGAAGAAAGCAAAATGACTGGGAAAGAGAATTAAAATAGTCATTGTTACAGATTTGTACCACCTAGCTGAGGGTGTCAATTTGATAAGAACGTAAACTACAAAGCCATTTTCCTGGGTTAAATTACAAGAATGAAAATTTAAACCAGTGAGACAGTTCCCAGTAACTGGAGGGTAGATCACCATGTCTTATTGGTCACATTTCTGATTACCCGTGCTTTTCCCCTCCCCCTTCCCTTTCCCTTTCTAAAGAGCTGAGGTAATGGGACTGTAAGAGAAAATGAAACAAATAGAGTAAATTAAAGCAGCGTGACTAAATGAATTTGGCAGCAGTCCAGAGGAGCTGATATCAGTGTGGAGACCCAAGGCCCTGATGGCTGCAGGCTTTGCAGCTGCTAAGGTGGGTCATCTATCAGCTGAACAAGACATTTTTAATGGATGGCTTGTAATGAGCTCACTGTCAAAATTTCGTGGGTGGGATGAGGAAGTGCTTGTGGCACTAATGCTCTGTAATGCCGTCTGTTGGACTCAGGGTGAGCAGCAGAGGGCTGGGGGTAGTAGCCAGCCAGGCATGCCTTTCCCCGAGGCTGGGTTCAGACACGCTCACTTAACTGTCAGTAGACAAGCATGGTGAGCAGGACTCTCATAAATCCTTTTCTTTGGTGCAGTACCATTATTAATGTCAGCAGAAAACATCCATTCAGAAGAAAGATTGGTTCACCATAAAGCTCTTTAGAAACCTGCTCCTGTGTGCGTAGCTGTTGTCTGACCAATTGCAACAAGCGAGCCCTGACTGGGCTTTCAAAATACAACAAAGAAGCATCCATAAGAAGCACCCATAAGAAGCACCCATAAGAAGCACCATGAGGACAAGGTGTTACTGTCATAGAAATTGTTCAGCTCTCACAAGCACCCACGTACTCAAGCACATCAAGTTTGCCATCTTACATCAGTATAAAGGCTCTTTGCACTTAATATGGCTCTATGGTCTTTTGTGCTTCATGAAATAAAGCATCTGAATACATTCATGCTTGAATTAGGCTATTACTATATTATTATTATTGTTTTATTAACCTTTTATTTCCTCTTTGAAACACATTGTAGCAATGTCACTTTTTAACACTTTTATAGTGTATATAGTAATGTCTACAAAAATCACCATTTTGAGCAACTACTATCACATGGTGGGCCAACTTTTGAGTCAGTAATATTTTTTGTTGATATCAAGCACCAAAAGTTTCCTAAAATGCATCATACTTCCCCTCTGTTTATAGTAGCTGTGAAGCTACTTTTTCTTATTCTAGTTTATAAAGTTTATCTCACACTAGATCTCAGTTATAATTATTTTTATACTTTAGCTGCAAACTTCTGAAGATAGGGAGCTAATCAGTTTATTTTTTTTTCTCCTTACTGCAAAAGAAAGGCCATTTTACTCCTTAAACTGTTTTCTAAAAACCTTGTTTGAAGCAGCAACCTGTTATTCCTATGCTATAATTTCCATAGCAACAGTGCTTACCATGAGAAACAGAGCCATAATTGACTGAACCATGTACAATAAACTACAAATGTGAAAAGAAAAGACGTAACCTGTTGCAAGTAATTTTCTAAACCTATAAATCATCCCCACAACTCCTTTTAATCATTCTGGGAAAGTGCATAGTGCACTGAAAGTTTCCCTGGTTTTAGCAGGAAACACAGGCAATGAGACACTATGGCTTTTCACCCACTGTCATATACAATGTATTTAATGGCTTGTGCATATACATTATATTATGGATTGTGCAAAAGTGTATCCATTTATATAATCACCTTTTAAAAAATACTGGCTCATAGAAACTAAGATTATTTTCTGCTAATTACTAATTTCAAGAGAAAGAATTATTAATTTTAATTCCTCAGAGCAAAACTTTAGTCAATCTCTGAAGGCACCCATGCAATCCACATTACATCTCTATCAATTCAAGCTGAAAAAAAGGGACTTCTTACATCTCCAGGCCTTCTTCTGTCTTTCTCACTGTGGATCCCAACATTCAACTCCCAAAGTATAAGGTTAATATGTGAGCAGGACTACCACAGTGCACGCTTTGTTCAGCTAGAATATTAGTTAACTGATTGTATAGTAACTTTATTCATATTTGTGAACATCAGCAGTAAAACATTCATTTCAAATTTCTCTGTAACTTTCAAGGCAATTTTTTCTTGCCTGAAGGTTTGGACATTTCTTTTGCTCTCTATAAACAAGCAGGATGTACATTAGGGACTAAGTATTTAGCAGGAAGAATGCTTTTAATGTGGCCAGCTCAAAGTACAGTGCAGCTGAAAATGTGATGCTGTATTATATCTTGAGTATTAATTTGTCATTGTTTCCACTACTGAAATCTCCAAACTGATTACTTATTTCCACAGCTGTCATTAAACTTGATGTCTTTGTGTCTTGCTTTGGTTTCCCAATGCATGATCACTACTCCATGCTGAGATTTTCTTCCTTTGCATCAGTCTCTCTTACATCTTTTCTTTGTTTTTCCCCCTATTCCTTTCCCCTATCCCAGCCATTAACTTGCTTGCACCTGCAATCTTAGAGGGAACAGACTAGCTGCTCCTTTTCCCTTCAGTCCTCCAAGGTCCTCGATCGAGTGCCAGAAGATACAGGAAGAGTCATGATGACGTCCTTCAGATGTCTTGAGTTGCTCCCCTGGTCCGTTGGTTGTAGGAACAGACTGTTCCTGAGACATTTACAGCATTACAAGAGGTATGCAGAAGTGGATAGGGAACTTCTGGGTCTTGATTCATATCCACACAGGGCAAAGGCCATCTCCCCTAAGCAAATATGACTCAGAAGGCATAAAACATAGAAAATCCTATAATTCATACTATACAGCAGTAGTAAAGGGTCAATATTCATTCACTCCTCAGACTAAAATCACTTTCAGTTTCATGGTGAAATACAAGCAAAACAAGTTTTGCCTCTGAGTGATCTCCAATGTAATCAAACACCTGAGAATACTTTGGTAAAGAGAGTGCAGAAGAACCCCTTCTCTACGAAAGCACTATGAAAGACTATAATGAGATTTGTGCAATGTATTTTCCACAGATTGGTACTGGGATACAGGGACCTGAGTTTTGGCACCCAATAACACCTTACACAGCCTCTCATGGTAATCAGCAGAAAGAAACTGAAACTACTTAAGCAAAAAACAAACAGTTCAAAATTAAAAGAAGTCACTGCCAGTGGATTTTAAGAATGAACAAAAGCTTTGGCTATGAGTCCAAATTTTAAGCCTCACAGGTTCACCCCTTTCATTCATGTAGAACAACTTTCATTATCTTGATGCATTTGCCACCTGTTACTCTCCTTACCTCTAGGGTAGGATTCATTCCTTAATCACTCTTTTCTTTAAAAATAAGTCAATGAAATACTATTCACGTCAGCACCATTTTCTTTGCCTTTGTCTAAAGAGACTGTCACAACAGGTTTATTTTATGGAGGGGGGATGTTTGGCTTGCAGATGTCCAGTCAATGCCTACGTCAATAGCGAAATGTTTTCTCCACACTCTGACATTTAGATTTCAAATACCAAGACATTCAAAAATCAGTATTGATGTTCATGAACTTCTGTCAGGCAACCCTTTGCCTGCTGACAAATCTACCAACCTTGTGGCAGGACTATCAGAATACTCTATTCTCCAAGACCCACTCTAAAGATCAGTATTATAGCAGGAAAGAAGTTTCACATCAAAATATCTTCAACATTGTTTTTTTACCAAAATCTTCTCTTCCCTTTACCTACTGCTCATTAAATGAGTTCCCTAAAGACCTAAGAGAAAAAGAACAAAGAGACAAATGTTGACATGCAAGTGGGCAGAACTATTATTGATATTTCATAAGGGCAAATGGAGACTCAAGGGTAAAGATCCTTTGTTTATCAGGTTTTGGGGAAAGAATTAAAAAAACAGCCTGAGCCAGAACAAGATATCCAGCATTTTGTTCTACTTTGAGCAATGCCTCCCCACTGCAGGTTTCAGCTCAGGAAAAGTGAATTCAGTACTTTTTCCATGAGTGTGTCTATACACAGATATATTCTACATGTATGTCTAGTGTACCCATAGGTGACACCACAGTGCTAGTAACTGAAGAGTTATAAAATCCAACCTAAAGGCTTGCAATCTGACTAGACAAGACAAAAGATGAAGAGGATGAGATTTCCCTTGGGAAATTCCCAGAGCTGAAAGTAGATGGAGACTAGGAACCCATTAGGAAGAAGTATTGTATACGCTTGACCTCTTCTTACTCTTCAGTAAGCATTCACTGAGGATTAAAGACAGGATGGGGACTAAGTGGACCTTTGGTTTGATCTAGTACAGCCATTCTCTTCTAGTGACATAATTCCACTTTCTATCTCTGTTTCTAAGGCTTCTTCTGTTTTTCTGGCTCTTTGCTGCTAAGTGATAACACCAAGTGAATCAGAAAATGCTGAGGCTGCCCAGCCTCTCTTGATGATTTAGTTCAGGCAACTGCATTTAGAAATTTTGGCCTTATCTTTTTGTATTGGTAGACTGTTGGTTGGGATTCAAGTTGCCAGTGCATTAGAGGCAAGATCTACCAGTTGGTTTAGGGGCCTGCTGACACATCCAGTAGGCACTTTACGACATGCTTCTTGGTGCTTTCCAAAGTTCAGCACACCTTTCAACTGAATACCCAATGTTATATTTAATAAATGACCTAAGTATCAGTAGTGTCTGAGTTCTTAACAGTAGCCAGAGAACCAGATTCACTGTCAGCGGTGCAGGTTTGCAGAAAGACAGGTCTACTACCTACAAGCTACTGTTTTCTTGCTTTGTGACTCACTTTTTTTCCACATTGCTGTGTGATTCAGTTGTTGGTCTCACCTGGAATTCCTTATCATAAGCTGCATATTTCAAGCAACAAGTGAGCTAAGAAGCCACACTGAGATAGCAGTGTTCGCCATCCTGTCCCATCTCTGCTCCCTTTAATGCCAAAGAATGTTTTATCACAGAAAACATGGGAGCACTTTTGTTCCCTGCAGATGCCACTTCTGCTGTGAACAGGGCCCTCTTTCTTTTCTCGCACCAGCCTACATCTATCTCTGGCTGAAGTAACGTAAAATGCTTTTTAAAATCTCTGTTCACAGCAGTAACTGTCCTTTCTCCAAGTGATTGGCAACTACTGCTCTGTATTGTTGTTTCTTTTTGTGCTTTCAGTGAAGTGGGAGTCAGTTCTGCATGGCAAGGACCACTCTGATCAGAAAAGCATTCCTTCACCAAGCTATTCAATAAATTTCCCAGATTTTCTTTCCAACCAAAGACTCAGACTCTCCAAGTGAGCAGTCATCTGCTTGACAGTGCTCCACTGAAGAATACATAACACATTTAACATCTATCAAATTTCAAACATGATGAGGTCTGCAATTATTTCTCTGTATAGCATCCCGCTCTCATTACATAAGTTTTCTGTATTCGTGATTACAGCTACACTTTTTTGACTTGATGTCTTAAAAATCAGCACTGTTTCAGAACAATAATAAATAGCCTCAGGTTACCACTTTCAGCCTAACAAAAAACAACTCTGCAAACCTGAAGAGAACACAAGTAACTGAGATTATTTTGTTTGGTTGGGTTTTTTTGATAATGATCTCTCATTGTTTTGCTTTTTTTCATGTTTGTTTTCCAAAGGAACTTACGGAGGATAAACTGAGTTGTAAGGCACAGTCTGGAGGATGAAGTATTGGAGGCAAGGCTGCACATCTACTCAGTGCTGGATAAGGGCAATATTAAATCGGACTAATGAGTTTGAGTGAGTCAAATGACCTTTCCTCATTTGCTACAAACAGCTTTTTTCCTACGATTCAGTTGGTTGCTCAGTAAAGGCTGTGTAGCTCCTTTGCTGTATTTTTAATGCTAGAAATTAATAAATAAGGCCACAGTGTTCTGCATCTATTTGGTGACCTGCTGGTAAGCAATTTTAGCTACCTGCCCACTGTTTGAATGAAGGCTTGAACTGCTGAAGCCTTCCAGTATAATGGTGAGGAATGATACATAAAGCCTCTCATGAGTGTCAATCATGGCTTCAAACAGTTTGTTGCACAGATAGTTATGTGTCCCTCAAAACCTCCATCCTCACAAAAAAAACATTATATAGCAACATACTGGTAAAGCATACAGGAACTGGCTTTCACAAGGATTATGACGTTTTCCTTTACCTGGAAGAGAAGGAAGCATGTCTCTTTTAACCCACTTTGCCCAGAGATCTAGCTAACCCCAAGGGACACTTTTTTAAACTCTGTCATCCTGATTATTCAATGTATGCTGCCACTGCCATCTGACCTATACATACAGGTGTCCCTCTCAAGGAAGGAAATATATGTGGGGATTAGGGATGAGTGCTGTGGAGGTCTTTCCCCTGCACAAAACTGGGGTCCAACAATTCTGAAGCTTTCACCTGGTTGGAAACAGCTATTTTCAAAGGGCTGTGATGAAGAGAAGGGATTTGACCATGTCTGAGAAGGTTTGACAAGCTGTAATTGCTTTCTAATCTCTTAACAATACATGTTTGAAATTATGCATATGTTTAAGTGATATGCTTAACAGGGGCACAGTTGAAAATCAAGCAAATGGCTTGGAAGGATATCTCTGTAGATGAGGATATTAGCTGCATAAGGCTAGGATAGTCAGGCAGTGATGCCTCAAGTTCTAGTACACATTTATCTCTTCTGTTTCTTACTGTTTCCCATCTAAATTTTAGAACATATTTTCAGGGTTTGGGTTTTTTTTCCTTAAATAGCTTCTCCTGTAAGTGATAACAGAAATCCCTACCATGACATGCATATGCTACAATAATACATATCTTTAATTTCCCTTTCTATTGGTTTCCAACATGGCCTTTTTTTTCAGTAATGCTGTTCTCTCTTTCAGCTGATGATAATGTAAATGGATATATGCCCTGAAAGAATAAATGAGGGTACTGACACTTGGCAGCTGATTGACAGTAACTGTTTAAGTGCTGTCATATGGCTGGCATATCACTTACTGATTAAATTCTTCTCCTGCCAGTAAAAATTACATTGATAACTCATACAGGTGTTAGCCTTTCTGTAGCTCCATGGCTCCATTCATAGAATTTACTATGCATCCCATATGTTTAGAAAAATTGGATGAGGAAATCTCCTGTGCTTGCTTGACTTTTGTTCCACATTTGTGTCACCTCTGTCTGCAGAATAACACACACCTCTCCCAGCCCACTGGCACGTGCAGTAATTTATATGGAAAGATGCAGAGTTGGATCAGCTGGACACATGATAGCAATAGATGGCCCTTTCCAAAATTTTTATTGGTACAGCAGACAGAGAATCCAGAAGATATCCTTTCAGAAGCAATTTTTGTCACATAAGAGCATGACTGAATACAGAATCCTGACATTAGTCTGCTGAAGGTAGCTAAAGAAACATGCTTACAATATCATCAAACCTCAACCTGATTGAGGAGGAAGCAGCTGCAATTTCATCTCTCTGCTAAGACAGCTTTCAAGAAGTCAGGTTAATATAAACTGCAGTTATGATTATTTTTAACTGACGGCTTGTTTCTTGGACTAAAGCACTCACTTCCTTTTCCAAGGATAATAAGTAGTCTGAGATATTTTGCCTAAAATAATCCACACTCACATCACTATTACAAAGAAAGCTGACTTTAAACTTGCTTCTTGATCATGAGAAGTACTTAAATTCCAGCCGTCATTACAGGTCATCCTGGTCATCACTTCATTTAATATTGCTGCCTTCTGCACTACTGGTTGCTCTGCAAGTTGAACAGCTTGGAATTGCCAAACCTGCACAAAGCTGCAGGTTAATGCAAAAGATAGGTTCCACCAACAAGCAGCTAGGAGCATTCCTGCCCCAAGGAGTGTGCACACACTGACAGGGACTTGGTATGCTGGAACTGGGGAGCTGTATCCTCCCTTCCTCTTCATATTCACATTATCTGTGAAAGGCATATCAGAGCTTAACAGCCACTGTGGGAGGGAGGGAAAGAAAGCAACCAGACAAAAGACAAAGCATTTACAGATGGCATGAAGCAGCGGAGGGCTGGTAGAGTTTGAAGACAGATGGGACTCTTTTGGAGGCCATTCCCATTCCTACACTACTGGCACTGTGGCTGCAAGGGAGACAGAAAGCCACACAAGGCTAAAGGGCAGTGCTGTGGAAGGCAGCATCTGAAGACGCTGATGCGAGGAGGGCAGTGATGTGGTGGCCCTTCTTTGCATACTGCAGAAAGAAGAGAGAATTGATCAACATGCACAACACCTGTAAAGCCAGGATTTTTTGATATCGAAGGAAAAACAGTGCAGAGGTGAAAGGAGAGAAAGACATAAAGAATTTTAGTATTGGGCAAAGGAAAGTACTGAGTAAGGCATCTGCATGTACACAGCACAGATTAGAGATAGATCAGACAGAGGGGAGGTTGCAAAACTGACGTTATTTTTCTGCTTGCCGTGGAAACAACATATTCATCAGCTAATTCTTAATCCTGTCTGCTTATTAGCTTTCTATCTGATTATGTGATACAAAAATTGGAATTAACAAAACATTTATGCATTACAGATTTGTTTATTCAAGGTTCCCCACAGCAGGCTGCAAAGGAATTATTCAAAAAGTTTTAAGTGAAACATTGATTAAGAAATCCTTGGGAATTAAAATCATGAATTAAGGGAACAAAATCCACTTCAGGGAAGCTCTGAAGATCTGGCAGTCATCAGATTTGTTAAAATCTGACTTAAATTCAGTAATGCTTTCATAAAATGAGCACACCTGTTCTGGAGCAGCTGAAAGCTCACAGAAAACTTTGGAAAACATTCAGTTTAGAAGGAGTTCTGCCAAATGGCCTATATTTTATCTTTCTCCCATTTTGACACATTGATATAAAAAGCAACATCTTTGCTTCTGAGAAGTTCATCTGTCTCTTCTGCTGCTGATTATCCAGATGAAGTCATATTTCTCTGTGATGACAATCATTTTACTAGAACTACATTTAATGCTGTAAACAACAGGGAATTAGTCACAGAAGCTGATGAACTCTTAAAAAGCAAAGTCTTTTCATTCAGATGTTCCCCTGTGATGAAACCATGACAGTAAAAGATCCAAGATGATAGCCACAGAGGACTATCCTGCCAAGAAGAAAAATATTTTGTGAAAATTTCCTGAAGGCATCCATTTTCCACCCAGCAAATTATACATAATCCAAAAATGGACTAGAACATTTATAAAAGAATACATAAGAAAATATAAGGAAATATGCCCCTAAGACAAATCAATCTAAAAAAAACTCTTTTTGAACTCTGCTTTTGAATTCTGCTTGATTTCACCATATAAAATATATGAGAAATAAATCATAAAAGAAATAGTCAAATATTATTTTTCAGATAAAAACATAGAATCATAGAATCATAGAATAGTTAGGGTTGGAAAAGACCTCAAGATCATCCAGCTCCAACGCCCCTGCCATGGGCAGGGACACCTCACATTAAACCATGCCACCCAAGGCTACGTCCAACCTGGCCTTGAACACTGCCAGTAATGAAGCATTCACAACTTCACTGGGCAACCCATTCCAGTGCCTCACCACCCTTACAGTAAAGAATTTCTTCCTCATATCCAATCTAAACCTCCCCTGTTTAAGTTTGAACCCTTTACTCCTTGTTCTATCACTACAGTCCCTAATGATGAGTCCCTCCCCAGCATCTCTATAGGCACCCTTCAGATACTGAAGGGCTGCTAAGAGGCCTCCATGTAGCCTTCTCTTCTTCAGGCTGAACAGACCCAACTTTCTCATCCTGTCTTCATATGGGAGGTGCTCCAGTCCCCTGATCATCCTCACGGCCCTCCTCTGGACTTGTTCCAACAGTTCCATGTCCTTTTGATGTTGAGGACGCCAGAACTGCACACAGTACTCCAAGTGAGGTCTCTCAAGAGCAGAGTAGAGGTTCAGGATCACCTCCTTTGACCTGCTGGTCACACTCCTTTTGATGCAGCTCATGATATGGTTGGTTTTCTGGGCTGCGAGCGCACACTGCCGGCACATGTTCACTTTGTCATCAACCAACACCCCCAAGTAAGTCCTTCTCCGCAGGGCTGCTCTCAATCTCTTCTCTGTCCAACCTGTAGCTGTGCCTGGGATTGCTCCAACCCAGGTGTAGGACCTTGCACTTGTCATGGTTAAACTTCATCAGATTAGCATCAGCCCACCTCACAAGCATGTCAAGGTCCCTCTGGATGGCCAAATAACACAGCTTGGTGTCATCGGCAAACTTGCTGAGGGCACACTCAATCTCACTGCCCATGTCATCGACAAAGATGTTGAACAAGACCGGTCTCAATGCCGATGCCTGAAGATCACCACTCGCTGCTGGTCTCCAGCTGGACACTGAGCCATTGAGCACAACTCTGTATGTGCGAGGACTGGAAAAAGGGAAATATAACCCTCATTTTCAAGAAGGGGAAAATGGATGATCTGGGGAACTACAGAGCAGTCAGTCTCACTTCTGTGCCTGGCATAATCTTGGAGCAGATTCTCCTGGAAGGCATCCTGAGGCACATGAAAAGCAACAAGGTGCTCAGTGACAGCCAGCATGGCTTCATTAAGGGGAAATCCTGCCTGACCAATCTGGTGGCCTTCTATGATGGCGCTACAGAACTGACGGACAGGGGTGGAGCAGTTGATGTCATCTACCTGGACTTGTGCAAAGCGTTTGACACTGTCTCACATGACATCCTTGTCTCCAAGTTGGAGAGACATCAATTTGATAGGTGGACCACTCAGTGGATAAAGAACTGGCTGGATGGCCACACGCAAACAGTTCTGCTCAATGCACAAAGAACAGAAAAATCTCAACATGTTCCTTCAAAATGTGTATTAGGAACATTTGCTCTTAAAAGGTAGAGAAGGAGGTTAAAGCACCTGAGCACCTCCTCCTTAGGAATCAACCTTTGGTGACAATCCAGTAGCATCTTGGCATCCCTCTCTGTCCCAGGCATTTGAGAATGTTTTCTCTCCTCACCATGCAGGCCATCAGCCCATTGTCAGTCCCTTTCTATATTATCTCAGTCTTCCCCCAATTAAGAAAGTAAGGGCAAAGCACCTACCAAATTAGTCAGCCTGCAAATTCAGTCTGGTCCTCCTTACACACAGGTGTCTTCCACTTCCCTGACAAAACAGCAGAGTAGTCTTCTAAAGAAGGTATTGCTTGTGCTTCAACCATGAGCACAGGATTTCTCCAATATCTCCTTCCCCTCCCCAGGCTTACTACCGCAGATTTTTTCAGCGCAACCTTCCTGTCATTGGTATAGCAGAAATCAGCACTCTTACTACTGGGTGCTTTGTAACCCTTTCAAAGTGGGCAGTGTCAGAGAGTCTGCCCCATCAAAATGTCACTCCTAATTACCTCTATTCTCATCTAATTCAGCATAAAGACAATTTTTCTTCTGGAATGCATTGCTTACACGAATAAAGATCACATCATCAGGCCAAAGCTTAATATAGCAAAAAGCAAGATGATTTGCAGTGCATCAGGGTTACAGTCCTTCTCAGAAGCAATAATAAACACTTTACAGAGAAATAGATGTCCTCCTTCCCTAGCTTAGGCAGTAAATAAGCTCTACTAAAGTCAAAGCAGTAAATAAGCTTTGAAATTTTGATAAGTACTTTCACAGCAAGTTTTACAAATTGATCTCATTTTCTGAAGCACTGCAGACTGTTGAGCTCATTGCCATTGAGCAAAAAAGAGTTAAGTGCTGCAGTACTACAGAGCCCCCATTATATGCTGACAACGATGTTTTGACTTCAGTGCTCTCTTCATACCGTGCACAAATACCAAGTTGTTTGCCTGTCTGTTCTGCACTAAAAGTGCATCTGAGGTTTGCAAATACAAAGGGTCTAAACCCATTTCAAACTAAATCACCATTGACTTTCACAGGCTCAAGAGAAGCCTTTATGAAAAGACCTTATAAGAAAACACTAAAAAAGCTCCTCTTTCTCAAGCCTCTTCCACATTCTCGAAAGCTATCCTATTTTTCCACAATCCCAATCAGTAGTAAGAACTATCTCATCTTAAAAAACAGCTTCTCTCTTCAATTTTTTAAGTGCATAGCTAAGTACCAAATAGTATCTTTGATGATAAATGGTGAACTGAATACAGATTTTGACCAGCAAGATGTACTGATTTTACAATTACAGGCCTCTTTTGAAGACATTTTCCCATTTGAAATGTGGTCCATTAGAAGCTAAATTTACACCAGCAAATTCATGAATGATATGAAATACAGAGATCATTTCACCATTTCTTGTAGGTGGGACCATTAGCATACTCATCAAATTATTCAATATTCTATTTCTTTAATACATTGTTTTTTAACTCAGTGTGCTACAGAAGAGATCTCTTCCCTTAATGACTGTTCTGCAAAGCAGCATCCTCCTGCCATGTACTGTGTTGACCCAGATGAAGTCAGGTATTTCCACAATCCTGATTCATTGCAGCTACTAGGTAACACCTGAGAGCCAGCTGTCTTGTCGTGCCTGTGATGGGGAGATCCCTGCCCATCCAGGGTGAACTGCAATGCTGGTCCTCTTTGTCTCTTTGTGTGAGTAGTTTGAGAGGCCTCAAATTTGAAGATTTATCCAGCACAAAGGACTGTGCTTATGACACCATTTTAAAGTGCTGTACAGGGAAGAACAAAATCTGTTTCTCTTGCAAATGAGTCAATAAACAGCTTTTGCAAAGTATCTCCAGGATAAGCTGGTAAAAGCTGAAAATCAGCTTCAATACCCCTTTACTCATGTTACAACTGGCTCTATTTTACTGCTCATACTTCCTGTAGTAGAAAAATCTCACTCTGGATTTTATTTATCCCTCTATCACCACTGGCAACAAGAATATATTTGGTCTGGTTATTCAAAGAGCTGCTGTGGAGCAGCCATGGGAGGGAATTGTAAGCACACTACTACCAGTTTGCCTGATCATGTTATAGCAGAAATCAATTGTTCCTCTTACAGAAGAGGTCTCAGAGAACAAAATAATGCAAGATCTGAATTTCATCCTAATTAGTTTATCAGTCTCTATATCTTTGACAGCTGACAGGGAACTTGAAAATTCCTTTTAAAGAAAGAAGGGCCTCAGACCATCCACAGACTATTATGGTTTTACCTTAGCCACCTCACAGGAACGAGGGCGCTGTTGCAAGATTCTTTAACTTCTCCAGACAGGATGGCATGTAACTCAAAAAAGTGAAATTGCACTGTGTCAATAGATTATGAGCACAAGAAGATTTTATAATAAATTTTCCACCCATTTTTTGTTACATCAATGTCCCCTTCAGTTCTTCTTCAATTTCTGGACATTTGGAGTTTGCAAGAAAGTGGGAATGATGACAACTCGTGGAAGATGCTGCAAGGGGTCAAGGGCAGCAACAGGGAGTGCAGTGGAGCTTCTTGAGTAAGGAGAGGATGGACCTGAGGATCCTCTTAGCTGAACCAAATCACATTAGCAACATGTACTCATACTTCTGCCATCCCAAATTACCTTTTATCAGGTTATGCTGTAGAGATTATAGAGGGTATTAGGATGATTGGAGGCTTCTCAGAGCACTATGACCCAGTGTTAAAGTAGAACACTGCAAATGCAGCAAGCAGAATATTTCTCTCATCTGAATCTAATGAATTCACTAATCACTGTGCTGTAGTTTTCTTTCAAGCTACTAGTAGAATAAGTGGATACTTGGGGAGCCAGCACTGCCTGCGGACCCGAGAACTTCTGCTGTTCTTGGTTATGAGTGGGGAAAGTCGTGTTCCTGGATACATTTATTTGCTGATTTTAAAGACTTATATTTACTTGGGGACTTTAAGTACTGTTATAAATACTAAATTGGCATTAGCCCATTTTCCTGATGCATCCCAGATTAAAGCTAATGCTTTTCAGGTGGGTGCTATTAAATTAGCCCACCACAACCTGACAGGTATCCTCTAATCAAAAATGTATTGGTTTTGCTCATAGCAACTTTTTCTGTTTCTGGGAAGAAAGATAATCCCTTGAGTAGTCCAAGTGTTTTAAGGTGTGTGGATTTGTGTGGATAAGAAACAAGCAGAAAATGGCTTGTCCCCCTTAATTAGTACTACAATTTGTCTCTGAGTAGGACACGCATTAGGTAGTGAAACACAGAGTGCTTGATTAGAAGAGTCTGCTATATCTACAGAAGAATAGAGGGGGACAGAAAGATTAACATTTTAGAGATAGGCCTTGCAGGACAAAGAATTGGTCTGCTATTGTTAACATGAGAAAAATGTGGCAAAATTAGGGTTGAGTCTGGCTCTAGAACTTTCTAATCTTAATTACCAGAAAGGGTCTTCATACTTTGCACTTTACACATGTAGGATTTGAACTTCCACTGCTGATGCTGTAGCAGAAAAAGTGGTGTCAATTTTCTAGGCCTTTTGTTAAAAACTAGGAATGCCAACAATTATATTAATAAAATGGCTAAATTGCCTCCAATACCCAAATAACTGATTGCTCAAGAACAAGAGAATGCTTCAGGACAGTTTAAACAGGATCTCAGAGCCACATATATTACACCTACACTTTATCGCAATGGAAATCGAATTAGTTAAAAAAAATACCAGTTGGCCATAGGTTTGGGTTTTTTTTTGCTGAGGTTTGGTTTGGTGTTTTTGTTTATTTCCTTTTGTCTTTTTGGTTTAGTTTGGTTTTTTGTTAATGGGGTTGTGATATGTCTTTGTATTAGAAGAGCCTGCAGTGTGCTGTCTTCATAACCCATTATGCATCTGATGGGGTCCATGAATTTTTGCAGAATAAAAGAGTCTCTGTATTTCTATTTATGGTTAACAATAGTTTTTTCTTCTGTATTTTAGACTTATTTACCAATTACTGCCAAAAGCAAATTACATTTTATAATACAAGGTGTTCCTTAGCAAGAGTACAAATATTCTGGTTTATTTTCACTAGGCTTGTCTAACCTAGGCAGGTCGGATAAAAATATTTCAGTATCGGACACTCTTCAGATATAACAAACTAGCATCTGGACAACAAGCTAGGTGAGAGGTGTGTATTTTATACAAGATTATCACAGTTTGTCTCAAGACATTGCAATTATTACAGAAATGGAATTCAGAAACCAGAACAGTTCTCTAAAGCAAAAGGAGTTACAAGGAGTTGAAATGGAAATGGAGGATACGTAGAGGCAATATAAGCAGTCTTCCATCCTTTGAAACAGACCAGACATACCACTCCAGAAAAACATTAGTAAAACCACTTCATAAGTGCTCTTTAGTCAAGCCAATTTCTCCCAAAGACTACAAGAAAAAAAAAGAAATTTAATAATTCTTTGAGCTGATACCAAGTTTTTCCAGGAATCCATGCACAAGTGAATCTCTGAGCATATTGGAAATCTGGGGGGGGGGGGTTAATGTATATATATATAAACATGCACATTCCTACAACTCTGTACAGTCTAAGTTTGTGCACACACATACATGAAGCAGACTGATGAAAACTTTTTACCTGTCAAGTGTGTGAAGGATTTCAACCCATGTTCAATAAAAAGTGCCCATTTCATAGAATCTTAGAATAGTTAGGGTTGGAAAGGACCTTAAGATCATTTGTGAAGACAACATTCCCA
>JAOEHY010008700.1:27981-45250 GCA_025447955.1 Psilopsiagon aurifrons | reverse complement strand
ACCTGACCCAAACTGACCAAAGAGGTATTCCATACCACAGCACGTCATGCCCACTGTAGAAACTGGGGGCAGTTACCCGGAAGGGTTAGATCACTGCGTGGGTCAGGCTGGGTATTGGTCGGCAGGTGGTGAGCGGTTGTATGCTCTTCCCTTGCTATTTCCCTTATTATTATTATTGGTGGTAGCAGCAGTGGTTTGTGTTATACCTCAGTTACTGGACTGTTCTGACCTCAACCCCTGGGAATTACATTCTTTTGATTCTTCCCCCCATCCCTCTGGGAGTGGGGGGAGGAAGTGGAGAGGAGTGAGAGAGCGACTGCGTGGTACTGAGTTACCGGCTGGGCTCAAGCCATGACAGCACCCCTGCTGTCTCATGCTCAGCAGAGGTGTGAATGTGGTAGAGCTGTGTTCTGCAAGAGGAGAGGAGCTGGGTGGGATGGACCTGTAATAAGTGCTGCACGTTTATCAAGAATCTGGAATTGAACTAGGATTTTTTTCTGCCGTTAGGAAGTACTGTATGAAACACAGTAGCAGATATGTATGTTATCATCCTGTTATCGTGGAAGATAATCTGCTACCTCTTGTCTTTTACTTTCAATTGCTTAAGAACCAGACTTTTGATAAGTGGATCTTTGGAACTGATGATGTGCCTGCTGGCATCAACATCCTACTCTGAAATGGGGTATCAGTGTTAGGCTTTCCAGTTTACATTCAAACAAACAAACAAAAAAAACCCCTAAACAACCAGTTTACATGAAAAAATAGTAATCCAAACAAACCATTTCCAGTCTTTTATCCTAGCCTCCAAATCCTGGAAATTTGTTACGGAGGCTATGCATTAAAAGGTTTGTGAGTTACAATCACTTGAACACTTTTGCTTAAGTCTCTTCCTTTGCATATCATCATTTGATCATGATTGATCATCATTTGATGATGATTAATCAACATCAGTCATCATCATTCAGTTTTTAATGATACGATCATCAAACCCAAAAGAATTTTTGATTGCAGAAGTTGATAAAGCTCTAGGAATCAAGCCTCCAGTCATTCCGGGAGCAAAGAGACTGAGGTCTGGACAACTACAGTTACTACAGCTGCCACTGGAATCAGGGAAGAGTGAACCTGATGAAAAGCTGGGAAGTGAATACTGGGTGGACCTGCCAGCTTTTCACATAGACATGCAAGAACCTTGGAGTCAATTAACCACCATCTTGCTGTGCCCCTCTACCCCAGCTTTTAGCCAGGAGAGGATCAGTTGCCTTTGTCAGATGGGAGCAGGAGAGTTTGCAAACAGTAAATAGCCATGCTTTATTTTAAGCAGACACATGTTAGCGTGCGTGGAAGCCAGGATGATGCTCAGAATTTTGCATTCAGAACAAGCTCCAGAGGGTGTTACAAGGCAGCCAGAAATAACAATAAAGGCAGCTAGTTATTAACTAGCTTCCTTTCATTCAGTGGGAACCCGTGTTTGTCATTTATATTGGGACAGAGGGAAGATGCAGCTTGTGAACAAATGTTGGGAATTCAGAAGGGTGAAATTTTAAATGAGTCTTTGTAATAAAAAAGGAACATAAGGCTTGTATCTGTTAAAAGCAAATTCAAAACTGAAGCGTCTTTCCTGCCCTTCAACTTAAAATCTTATGATTAGCTTAAATCCCAAAATGTAGCTTCATTGTTCATTTCCTTTTTACCAGAATGTAAAATAACAGGAGCTTGAGGTCTTAGTGTATTAAAAAAGAAGTAATCCTTTTTCATTATAACTTCTGGTAGTGTTAATTAAAGGTATTAAGAGAACCGTCATGTGTGACACATTTTTAAACTCTTGTACAGTGTGCTAGGAATATCTAGGAAAGGGATTATGGGCACAGCTTGTTCACGCACAGTGAAGGAGACTGGATTTGATTCTTGACTTTTTATCACCTGCAACTTGATCACGTTTTGTTTTCTTACCTGGATAAGAAGGAGAATGTGTGTGTGTGTGTTCTTTGCAGTTCATAGTCTGTTTAACAAATTGAGACTGTTTTTAGCAAAGTTCAGGGTTATTTCTTCATACTGAACAAACCTCATTAAAGAAAGCTACACAGAATTTTGACAAAGAGTTAAAAGACCAAGAAAATTATCTGTCTTTGTGAGTGGCTTTCATTTCTTCCTGGTTTTGCCCACCACCTTTCCCCACCTCACTCCCAAGTGTGCCCTCATAGCATATTTCAGGAGGTGTTTGGATGTGGTACCTTCAATAAGGATTTTGAAGACTCACATTGATAGGCCATGCTGTTCTGTTGGGATTGTATGGTGTTACCTGCCTGGATTTCTTGGCTCACACTGTGCTGCTTCAGTGGTGAGGTGCTACCCTGCTGCAATGAATTAAAGAGGGCAGTCTGACAGAATTCTTTGCAAGCATCCTTTGATCTGGTGATGGACATTTTATACCAGTATTTTTCCTGTTGTGTTTTTCTCACAGTTTGCATTATATCACTAACCTTAGTGTATAAAACCAGGTCTAAGGTCCATTATGGCAGTGACAATGAGCAGTACAGTGTGATGTGTGAAAACTACACAGGTGGTTGTTCAGAGTGAAGAAGTTTAGCTTTTACTCTCCAACATTTTGAAAGAAGGAGTTGAGGAGTTTCCCCCCAGGAATTGTAATGTTTGGTTGTATAGATTTTGAAAAATGAAAAGTGTACAGTTTTAGGGAGCTGTTTTCAAAGTAGAATGGTGTTCCACCCACTCCTCAGCCTCCACGCGAGACAGGAATAACAGCTGCCAGTGCAGCTGACCTCGGTTTGAATGGATGGATCTTTTTGATTGACGTTTGAACAAAATGCTAATTTGTTTGCATGCCATGTGGTCCCAGTGGACTTGCTTAGATCACCAGATGCCTTGAAAACCCAAAGTCCTTGACTGTTGCAAGGAATTCGTGCATTTTTTCTGTTTATCCTTTATTAATATCTTCCTGCAGCAGATCTGATTCACTTGTAAGTAAGTAGGTCTTTTTACTTTTATATTCAGTTAAACAACAACAACAAAGTTCATCAGGTGTCTAAACTCAGCTGTAGTTACTGGATATAAGCACATAAACTCAATTTATTAGGTGAAGCAGGGTTTCTGTTCAGAGGGACAAGTGTCCCTCTGAAAGAACAGTGTACGCTGGCTTCATGCTTAGACCAGAGGAAGAGTTGTATGGGTTTGCTGTGGTTGTGCTCTTCTTTAACAGCTGGTACAGCATGTCAGTTAACTTTTATTTTTTTTGTGTAATTTTGGGAATTGTTTAGCTGACAGCTGACGGTCCAGCCACTCTGAAAGCAGATGGGAAAATGGGTTCAGATGGCCAAATCTGTTCAGATGGCCCTTCTTTCTCTTTTTCTAAATCCTCAGGATCTTGCCTAATTACAAGGTGTAGAGAGTGAATGTGACCTAATTCTTTTTACCTGAACAAATAACAGCCATTCAGGAATCTGGGTGTTTCTTGCATGTTTTTCTCACATGAATGGATGTGAAGTTTAGTTAGCAATAATACAATAAATCTGAATTTGTATTGCTATGAACATATGAAAGGGAGCATAAAATAAATTCATACTTCTTCCTATCTGGGCTTGGTACAAGCATTGATATAATGAAAATTAGGTCCAAGTGATTCATCAAACCCAAAAATTTGTAATTTCTTATTACACATGGAATCATTTAGGGTGGGAAAGACCTTTGAGATCACTGAGTAAAAGCAATTGAGATATGGAAGGGAATGATGACAAATAGGAGGCTTCTGCATGGACGCTGAGAACAGGGAAGCCAGTAGGTTCATGGAGGTCTGGTTCAAGCAGTTCTACTGATGTCCAACATAGGAACTGTGAGACTGGATCTACCCTCCCTGTGCAGGGAGGCACTAGGTTTATTCAGACTCACTTTGCATAGTGTCCCTGGGCAGCTTGGCCTGGAGGTGCGTCCCTGTCCTTCCAGGAGAAGGACTCCCACTGCAGAAAACAATACTGTATTCATCCTGCAAGTATTTATAGAGTCTATGTGAAGAAATTTCTGCCCATTAATGCACATTATTAATGAATGCCTCCAGTTCATTTGGGATTTTTGTATATAGGAAACATTTTTTATAGACTTGTGTCTGTGAACTTTTCTAATGTCTGCAGCAGTATTTACATACCTGTAGATGTCCCACAGAGGTTTTGCAATACCAGCCCTTCGGCAGAAAGCCCAAGGTGAAACTCTATAGAGTATACTTTGGATGTCTCCACTGCTTGTAATATTAAATAACTATATAGAACATAACATAAATAACAGAATTACTTGGACACTTGCTGCAGATAAGAAGATTTTGTAACTTGTATTTGTTGGGGTGATAGAAGATGCTAAATCTGAAAGGATTTAAAGTGGTGCAGGATGTGAGCTGACATGTCACCATGTTCTGCTGCACCATGTGCTTGATCCAAGAACAGAGTATAAAAACAGCTTTTCAAAGTACCTTCAGTTATATGGTTTCACTGTAGTAGAGGATTTGCCTATGGGTATACAGAGCCAAACTCTTTCTCAGACATCTCGGAAGACAAAACTACCTTTAAGTTCTGATTTCAGGGCTATTGTAATTGCTCTGTTATTAGCAGTTTGGCGCCCATCAAGAGCAGCTTTTGCAGCACTTGCGGTCATTGAGTGAACTGAAACTTGTTTGATGGAAGATGTCGGAGAAGCCTGAGAGTCCTGTGGGAACTGGTTTAAAATCCCAGATAACTGGAGAAACACCCCCTAGGTGTCAAGTGTCCCTACACTGAGTTCAAATGTGCTTTTCCTTTCCTTGTCAAAAGGATGAAAATGGAGCCGTTTCCCTGAGAAAGCAGAAGAAAGCGGCTGCATGGTGTAACAACAGAGGTCAGTGAGGGTGCCACAGGAAGCAGGAGAGCATGGTGCTGTCTGTCACCTTCCTCTCCTCCCCAGCTCCACATTAAATGTGGACTGCTGTTGATGAGGGGCAGGCAGCGTTTAAAAAAACGTATGTAAGTGGGGAGAGCCAGTAGGTCTCACTGAGTTTATTCCCATTACTCCTGCTGCAAAACCAAGGGAATCCTCTGATAATTTCACTGCTGGCAAAAACATTACATCCAGCGTTTACTGCCTCTTGTGCTTGCTTTTGATACATTGGTTTAAAATGAACAAGCTTACAACTGAAGTAGAGATAGAAGAGGGCAGGAGAAAAGGAATGACAAGTCCTAGAGAGCGAGTTACACAATGCTAGCCCTTAAAGCCTAGAGAAAAGCTGTTTAAAATTGCTGAGTATGAAGCAAACATCTCCTGGGGCAGCTTTCCAGCATGACAGCAATAAACACGTGACCAGTAATTCAACCCGACAGCAGAGGTGTTCAGGAATACAAATACCACGAATGCTCTGTTCTGCTTATGCACCCTAAACACGATATGTGAGCCTGGGCTTCCCTGACAGCATGCTTTCTTCCATCCTCTCATTTGATGAGCATCTTCCATGTGAAAGCACAACCTTTTTGATCCCATTAGAAAGGAGAGGCTCAGTCCTTTCTGCAACCTGTGCACTCTGGGAACCATGCTGTGCATAGAGGATTTGTTAGGAGGTGCATTGGGAACTAACATGTCATGGGCAGACTGGTTAGGGGTGAAACCCCATTGACAGAAAGGATTAGCTGCACCCAAGAGGTAAAAGCAAGAAGTCATATTTTTAAGGCACATCGTGGTGCACAATTTTGATTATTTCTTGGGCAAGAAGATAGTCAGGGCTTTGTGTTGTTAGAGATTCTGTACCCTAGAAAACTGGCAGTGAATTCAGCCTGGTGCTGCCAAACTGTACTTCAGAATCTGAGTTTTCGTATGAAAAAAGGGAAAAAAAGGGAAAACAAACAGAAAGCCCTCTATACCCTGCAGCTGCAGAGAAAATGCTCAGAAACTCTCTGTGACCAGAGCTGTGTTCTTGTCTTGAGTCAGCAATCAGCTTGAAGCAATACCTTTGAGAAGCGCGAACTGTGCTGGTCATTTCAACGCATGTGAGCGATGAAGTCTGACATGTTTACACAGCAGCTAGCTCATTTCTGTGCTGCTTTCTGCAAAAACCACAGTGCTGTTTGAGAATGGATTTTCTTGGGACACAAAGAGAGAACAGAAGAAAGGTTTATTATTTTTCATGTAAATTAGACTTAATGTTAAATATCCCTTTCTATTTTTTTCCCTGTACCCCTCCACCCCCCCAAAAAAAAGCCAAAAAAGAAGAGAAAAGCGAGGAACTTTTGGAATTGTGGAGAGATACAGAAACAAGGGATGTTTCTGGATAAAGCTTTAATCATATCTGGACTCTTGAAAAAATCAAAACAAAAACCCCTTCTTCCTCCTTACTCCTACATTCTCCTTAGCTCCATATGCCCCAACTTACAATTATCCAGCTTTTAATACATTGCACTTCTGCTCCGACAGCTGTACAATGTACAACAGTTGCACAGAGTCAGAAGGCGAATCTGTGAAGCACAAAGAATAAAGAATTTGGTGACAATTTAAAACAAATGTAGTGAAGATGGAAGTAAATGACATAACTAAAACTGGGTAGGGATGGTATTTTTTCCTTTCTACATGTATGTCTAGACCTCCTGTCTCAAATCTACCTACCCTGTACTGTGAATTTCCCTTTTGGCATCAGCTCCATTGAATTTGCATTTAGCAGGCTGCAAAATACAGGGGATCTTGTAGCTAGTGCTTATGATGATCCTGAGGAACCTATTAATCAGTGGAAGAACTGTATGGTTATACGGCTCACATCATGTTTGAGCGTTGGAGCTCAACATTAGCAAAGCCCTGTAATTGCTAATAATTAGTACTGGGTAAGCCTCACAAGGTTTACTTAAGAGTCCCTTCATGTCAGATTCATATCCAAAGTGTATCTGGAGTATCTGAACCATTTAAGGACCTGGGAGGTAATACTTTTGTCATTGTGTAAGGCAGAAGACCTGTGTATGAAAGGGCAAGGGGATTGTGAAATAATTACTCACTCTGCATTTAATTTAAGTCAATGAAAATGCCAGAATGATTGAAGTGTTTATGCTGAAGATCAAGGAGTTAGACTGGAATAGGGTAATCAAAAGCAGGGACGTCTTTCTTAAGTTTTTCAATGTTTCTCAGGGAAGAGGTAATGGAGGACTGTGAGAGAATAGCAAGGGGAGTGCAGGAAGGGAAAATCAGGATCAGAGGTCACACCTGTGTGAAGCAGTGGTTTGAAAATGACAAGTAAAAATAGAAGTATGCTTCACTTGTGGGTGATGAATGGATTCCTTGACCTGAGGAGGAAGGCTGGAGGAGCTTACACTGTGGAGATGCTAATTTGATAGTGGCAGGTACAGGTGAAAAAGTTTGCTGTGAAAAATGCAGAGGGAAAAAATGACTGCTCTTACTTTTGTATGGGTTCTTGTGGCTCTGGGCCTCCATTGCCAGGGTAGCTGTGCTGTTTTGCAGCATGGCAGTGGCACTTTGAGTTTGCCCTTTTTCCACAATTTCGATGTGATTCTGTCATCCCTGTTTTCTCCGTCTCTTCCCGGTACGCCTTTTACTTTGTCTACGCTTTACTTCTTCAGGAAAGAATACTGGAGTTATTCCACACCACCTGCCTGGCTCTTTCCTCTGGCAGCATGAAACTCTTCAGCTGGCCTCATAAAATGGTCAAACTGATGAGCAAGGCCCACAGAATCAATATTGCTTACCTGGGACTCTACATACAGTTTCCATGATGCGGGAGGTGGGATCAGTTATATCATGCTTCCCATCCCTTGTATCCCAAGGACAGGGAAACATTTGCCAATGGCCTATAACTTCACATCTCTGCAAGCAAAGATGAAAGTCTTGTCAACTTTATATATACTGAGACAAAAAAGCGTGTTATGGGCTGCTGCCTGCCTCTGTTCAAACATGAAGCATGGATTTGAGGTTAGCAGAAGTCTGTTTGCTTAAAAGAGGTTCTGATCGAGATAAATTATGAAAATGGCAATACATACCACATTCTAAATTATAATAAACTGACTATTAACATCGAAGGTAGAGCTCCAGGCAACATTAGCAACAGCCTGAACCACCTACTTTATGTACCTTCTTCCTCCATAGCACTCAGCATGAAGGAGCCAAAGCAGCCCTAGATGCTAAAATGGTGTTCTTAAAGGCCCAAATAGCCCAAAGTGTTTCAGAACACCATGTTCGTGGGTTTTATTCCTCTGTGTGTGGGTTTTGGTCATAACTGGCCATGCAAGTCCCTTATGGTGTGTGACATCAATCCATTTCTCAACTAAAAATACTTAGTACACTGCAGTTCAGTACTGTGCAATTAAACATATGCTTGGGCATGGTGACGCCAAGTGCTATTTTGTTTTGAAATACCCTGTATGGAAAATTGTGAAAAAATAAATAGTGAAATGCCACGTTTATCACAGTTCTCTTATTTTGCAGTTCTTTTAAAAAATGTACCAAATAGTTCTTCTAAAGAGTTGAGTTTAAAATAGATAATCTTCCATACGTCGGGTCAGGGTTTAATTGCTTGCCCACCCAGTTGGGAGTTATCTGCTACTTGCCAAGTTCTGATCTGTACATTGTCTAACACCAGTTTTAGAGATTATCAACTCAAATGACCCATTTGGGGAACATTTACAGCCATAGGTCTCTCCCTGTTTCCCTTGGCTGGACTTTAAGTCTGATTAGTGTTTAGACATTGCTTTGAGATAACGATAATGTGCCTTTTAATTAGCATCAATATTTCTAATCTTTCGGGAAATCATAATGTGCTTCTTTTTTACACCGTGACTGTTGACAGATGGCCACTTATTAAACATCATTAAATTCGGCTATCAATCATTTTTTTGTGCTTTTTAAAATACGCTTGTCATTTAAATGAAACGATATATAGGATGAAAGGTTTTCACACTGGATTGCGTAGACTTTGTTGCAGTGCTGCAACATTATTTGTTGGAGGCCTGGTTTTCAAGACATAAGTATAATCTCCCAGGCCTTGTTAACTTGTCTTTTCAGAGTATATCTGTATGTTAAAAGTGGCTCTTGTATGGAAATAGCCTGAATGCTTCTGAGACAAAGCCTCTATTTAACCATTTAGAAACTTGAACTTTTGAAAAGCCTGTGTTTATATGCGGAAAGCATTTCATGCATTTACACAGGAATTCATACTATTAGGTGTTTTTGTAAATGCCCTGGAAAAGTGAAGATGAATTCCTGTACATTATCTGCAGCAGTGCTTTATTTGACTTGATGCATTCTTGGCTAGGCCCCCTAATTTGTTTTTTTGTGAAACTTTGTTTAATCGGTGCAATTACAATGTGCATTGTGTCCTTGCTCATCTTAATAGCGGTATTAATTTGCAGGAAGGGACAAAAATGATCTTGCAGAGTTACCAAGCAGTGTTTAGGCTTTTTGAATGCTAATTAATTCAGAGCTCAAATGCCGTACCTGCTGCTTAAAAGGCTGGCAGCTTGTATTCATCACCTGAGTGACAGCTGTTCCCAGCCTTTTGTACTCTTGAAAGGAGTGGGCAAGATTAACTCCTTCCATGCTAATGACTGCCCTATTGGAGATTGGTATGTTAAAAATCTAAATCTGCAAATTACTGTCTTTAGCAGATTTGCTGATTTTGACAGCATATTAGAGAACGGTTCAGTGACAGTATATTGTGAAGAGAAATTGCTAAACATTTCTCCAATACACTGTTATTTTTTCAGGGCAGCAAAAAAGAGTCTGACGTTTGCTGCCAGAACCAGGTCCTCCATGTAAAGTAGAAGAGAAAGAATTCAAATATTGCTGAGTCAGATTTGAACACTTACAGTGAATGTGGGATCTGGAGAATTTTTCTCTTGGAGTCAAATCTCTTTTTTTTTTAATACTTACTGTACTGGTTGTCTTTGGAAGTAAAAAAGAGGGCTGAAAGGCATGCAGGTAGTTTGAGAGGAAGTATCATGTGGCATACTGCAGATGTTCATATGCAGATTTCAGAGGACAACACAGTTTGCCTGAATTGATTGAGGAAGTGAGGAACTGTGCGTTGCATTCTTCCTTTTTTCACAGGCCAGCTAGTAGTTAAAATATATCTCTTATTCCAACCCTTCATTCCCTCCTGCCTCCAGTCAAAACATTTTAATTATACTACATTTTCTTTTGGGGGGAATCATGAGACAAATCAGCAGTTGTCTTGTGTCAAATGATATTGCTGAACTCCTGATACCAGACAAAATTCCACAAAAGCTTCCAGTTAGTATTTTAGGGTAAATTCAAGGGAGTTTCCTTTTACCTACTTCAAAGACCTGTGAAGTGTGGTATGTGCTCTGCTATCCAAGTATTTCAACAATAAGGATGTACAGTAGACATGTCATAAGAATTATAAAGTCTTCATTTGCATTTTGGAGGCCCCACGTCTTCAGGGGAGCTCAGGATGGACTTGGCTAAAGCCTCTGGGCTTTGATTCTGCTCACATTGGGTTTTATGCATTCTGATTCAGTAAATCTCATTAAACGCATGTTTAACGTCCAGTATTCACTGAAAGTTCTGTTGACTTCAATGGCAAATTAAGCACATGCTGAAATGTTGTTCAGAGCCTTAGGGAAAGGTGATTAAACTGAAGAACAAAGCTGTGCTATTAAAATATTTTAACTCATTAAAATCCAGTAGATTTACTGATAGTAAATCACTGAATACTCTATATTGAAAATTAAACAATTGCCTTATAGTTGGCTGGCGCTCTTGCGCAGCTTGGAACACCAACATCAGTATATTAGCTGTGTATTTCAGCTGTGACAATACGTTTCCTTTTACTTTTGACCCACTGTTCTATTCTTATAAATAATTAGTGATTCAAATGAATGATTGAAAATAAAATGGGAAATAAAAAGCTTTCCAAGGTTGTTTACAAAGTTTATAAAAATGAAAATAGTTTTAGAGAAATCGTTGTCTTGTTCCAAGTTATTCAAATAACTTTTGTTATTACTCAGTAACTTCAAAAGAAGTTTCTAGTTTCCATGCAGAAGGGTGATTTTTTTTTATTAAGCCTTAGCAGTATTATCTTCGTGCTCTTTGTGTGAGGATATTTGTGGAATTTGATGCAGAGTAATTAAAACTCATGCTTTGGCAACACTGAGATGTAGTCTTTGAATTAGCAAGTAGGATGCTGTAATGAATGGAACAAGCATTAAGAAAATGCGCTGCACTGTGTAGTTCTGTATTTAGTGTGCTATTTATTAAAAACACCCTCAACTTTTAGACTTCTGCGAAATACTTTCTGTAAGGGAGATGTGCTACTCTCTAGCCCATGGGGAGAAGGTTCTAAAATAACCCCATAATGATTCAGAATTCAGGGTTCCTAAATGCTTGGGGCAGGGGTAAGGGGGGCAACAGGCGGTTAGAGGGGAGGTTGTTTAGTGTTTTATTCTTTTTATTTGGTTAACCGAAGAGGAAATAACCAGACCAAGACTGGAATATTTTGTGAGAATGGACATGGCATCCTTACCTTTCCCAGGTTCCTGTTCTGGAACAGTTACTGTGTGTGAAAAAAAACTGAGCTGATTGAAATCTTGGAGTGAGTTATTTGGGATCTGCAGCTTCTTGAGATAAATCAGAGGGATAAAGCTACATAATTGTTGTTGCTGCTGCAGTGTTAAAGTCTGATGATGTTTCAGTCTCAGTGTGTGCGCCGAGTCAGACCAAGAAACCATCGAGTCTGCTGATTCCTGTTTGCTTCTTGACCTTTCGGCAAAGATCAAGTGTAGCATATGTTTTTATCAGTTTAATATCTGTTATGTCCTCAACTTGAGGATTTTATATTAAATGAGTTTGGGGACTGGGAAATGTACTTGGAGCTTACGCCATCCTCTCCATGCATGAACCTGGCTATTGCTGAGTTTCTAGACCGGTGTGAAAAGAAAAAGGAAAAAAAGGCAACAAGTCCCCTAATGACTATAAATGAATATGAAGGGAAGAGCAACTGCCGAACCCAGGACAAGCAGGAACAGAGCAAGCATATCTTATCCTTCTCTAAAGTACTCGCTTAATCTCCACCTATTTTCAGCTCAGGAGTTTTATTGAGGCTCAGCAAAACCCCTGTACAAATAAAATAACACTTCTGATTGCATTTTAATCTTGTTTTCACTATCTTCTCAATCCACAACAGTATCCATTTTCTAACGTCTGGTATTATAAAGCAGGTTATCACCTTCAGGACTGGGCAATGCTTTGTACTTACCAGTTATAGTGAGCCTAAACTCTCTCTCATCTTTGTTAAAGTGCAATTTATTGAATCACCATTGGTGTTTATTTTCACTGACCACTCTCATAGGTGCTGCTTTTCTGGAAAGTGAAATAAAATAGCAGTTGGAAATAACTGCAGAAACCAAAAGAGGAGAAGCACCTCATCATGGTGAAGTGGTACATGTAGGATTTGGTTTGGTTTGATTAAAGGCCATTGGAAATAATTAATGCAATCGAGTTCTTCAAGGACACACAGCAGTCATGAATGTTTAAAAATGTATTCAGAAATACACCCAAAACTGGGGAAATTTGGTCTTCACTTGAGTGGTTTTGATTAGTTAAATACCAGCTTATGCCATTCTATAAACCGAAGGTCCAGAACTGTTTATACCTGTCACAGGGGGTGAATAACGAAAGCTGGTTTTATTTGGCCTATGACATAGTTACCCCTGAGGTCTGTGTAGTGCAGCAAGTGATGACATAAACATCTTTTGAAGCAGAATCACACCACTAAAGGCCAAGTTGATGTGACAGGGTGAAGACTGGAAGTTGTATTAGAAGCAAAATGCGTACAGTTCAGATAGAGAGTGATCAAAATCATTTCTAGATGACACAAGGATTTGACCATTCAGGGATTTCATACTAAGTATGTGAGGTAATACAGAAATGAGAAACTGTGTCATTGTGAATTAGTGTCTTTGAGTTAAGTCTCATTACCAAACCTTCAGGTTTTTAATTACTTGACCTACCATGGTTAATAAAAAGCAGGTTAATTTAGTGTGGCAGGTTTTGGTGGTAGCTTGGTGCTATGCCAAAGTAATTGCAATAAAATAAAATAATAGTTTAAAAAAAACGCGCATATTTTCTGTTTCTTGCATTTTGATTTGTTTGATGGTTTCTTAGTCATTATTTATGGCATCAGTATTTGAATTAGGAGATGTTAAATAAAACTGATGTTGGCAGAGGGGGGATTATGTGTTTGCTGATTGTAAATATTTTAATGTTGCTATTTAATGGAAAATACAATGTTTTCTTTTTTAAATTTTTTTTCTTAGTACCAAAACCTAGTGTTTGCAAGACAGAAATCCATTGCAGCAAAATACTACCTTATTACTATGCGTGCTATGATGCTTACAGGTTATTGTCAATATACAGTGTCTACTGGCAAGGAAGCTTTTGCTTGTCATGGGAACAAAATGATTGCTCCTCATTTTTCTTGACTGCTGAGTTCTTTAAGCGAAAAGCATTTTCATCCTGGAATAAATATTGATTCTCTCTTTTCTCTCTCTAAGAAAATTAATTTAGTGTGAGTTATATTCGCCCAGGTGAGGTGAGGGCAGCTCCAGACCCCACAGGCTACTTAAACCTGTGATACAGACCAGCATTCAGAAGTGTCTTCATTATCCCCAAATCAGCACGTACATGCTAGATCTTTTGAAGAGTGGCTCCCAGGGATGTGCAAGGGAGGATCTGTGGGCCACTTGTCTATAGCAGTAGGACTGCAGGCTCTCTTTATCTTGGCCAAAAAGTAGTAGAATCTGTCTGCCTTCAGTCATGTCCACTTCTCTCCACTTCTGAGTGGTTCTGAACCCTAAGACCAGGTACAAAGGCCTGCCTTCCAGAGACAGCCTTTAGAGAAACGTAAAGATCTCCATTTTGCCGTGGTGATTTTTAGCACGCAGGAAACTTTTCCACAGTGCACTAGGAGAAAAGTAGGCAGGTTGGCAATAGCCAAGTCTTCCCTTTGCAAATGGGCTGAAAACATGGAAGAGGGAATGCCAAGTGTTGAGATTATGCATGGTAATACATTTACAAAACTGAGCATCCATTGCAATTGCCATGTTTCAGCTGACAGGAGACATGCTTATCCTTGGAGAGGGACTCGGTGGCATATTCTTGATAGGCAAATCGAAAGAATAGGCAAGAGCAGTGGGAAGAGTTGGACAGGTTTCTGTAAAGAATTGCATGCTTCCACTTCCTTCTTTTTGCAACTCTCTTAGGAAGAAGTGAGAAATGTCTGAACACTTAAAAGTGACAATGTGTGCCTGTTACTATCGTGTTCGATACTGATCTGTGTCTGTGTGGATCTGTATCAGATTCAAAGCATAAGCCCATCTTACTGCAGAAATTACGGCATACAAGTGCAAAATTTCTGCTGTCACAACTTCTAAATTAGCTTTCATTAGTTAAAATCAGGCCAGATTGCTGGGTTCACCTTTGAGAGGGATACCTATGGGGTTTTGATTTCACCATTATAAAAGCAACAGCATTCTAAGAAATTAGTTGAATAGAATTTATTGAGACATGCTGAGCTTTGGTGCTTCTAAAGTCAGTGTGTCCGACATGCTGACTCACTGGATATTATTGTGAAACTATTTTTTGATGTCTGTGTGCTGTACACTGGTCTTTGTATTACAGCATTGGCCATTTCCTTAGTAAAATGATTTGAGGAGACGAAGGAAAGTGGTAAGGGTTGTGCATCTGTAGCACGAAGTTAACCGCACATCTCCAGCACAATGTTGTCATTCTTTTGTTCCAGAGTCAGTACTATTGAATTTGTGTTGTATTCCCTTTTCATTTCATTTTTTATTGTCAATCATATTATTTTTTAAAATGTTCTCCACAATAAAAATCAAAAAATGAGCTAACAGAAATATAACTCACTCACCTCTTCTATGCCTCAGACAGAGCATAATCCTGCCAATGGCTTTCTGAAAACAATTAGGCTTGTTTGAGGAGGTTTTAAGCTGAAATGGGGGCTTTCATATGGCCTCTATTATCTCTCCTCGAGGGAATGTATTTTGTTAAAGTGACGATTTATGGGATTCATTACTAATGTCAAACTTTGTTCTGCTTTGTGAAGTAGCGTAATTAAAACACCAAGATAGCAGCACACAAGTGGTGGAACATTGTTGAACTTGTAGGTATTTCCACATAGGTGATTAAAAATTTGATGGAACAGTGATATGAGTGGTTGAGGCATGTCCATGTGAGTTGGAAAAAAAACAAGCCTCAAGCAACCTAGCTTTTTTCCTCAGAAGGATTTTATTCCAAGGAAGATGCAGTATATAAGTGCAATAGCAGCTGGGTATTTTTAGAATTAATTTTAATTCCTATATAGTAAGTCTCTGCATGATGAGAGAAGAGATACAAATCAGATAAGGTATCAGTTTGTCCCATTTGACTGAAGTGGTCTTCCAGGATAAAACTACGATTTCTTTCCTTCTAAATGTGATATTCAATTGGGAGTAAATTAATTAAGGCTGAGCTGATAACTGTCTGCTGTTCTGCAGTCATGACATGGCAAGACACCGGGTATCTAGGTGCAAAACTGTTCCGTACATCAAAAAAAGAGTTAAAGTTCCTGTGCCTATTGTTTCTAGAGCTGTTACATGATTCTTTAAATAAATAAATGACTTAATTCCATGTTCAAAATACCCAAAGGTGCATAATATTTTATTATTGTCTTAGGTTGCATTAGTGTTACAGCTCCTCCCTCACTGGAGAGCCTTTTCTCATGAGAAAGGAAGGTGCTGTCTGTGCAATCTGCGCTACCTGCTTTACTACTTTATCTGTGTTACGAGGAACAAATAAAGATGAACATAATGTAAATCAAGCATCCTAAACTGACTCTTACTTCGGGGTTCTCTCAGTGATCTTCACTGATGCAGAGGATGTATTTGAGGACGTTATCTGTGGCAGCATGGTATGAATTGCTTATTTACTCTGTACCTGCGTAGTTTCCCTGTTCTTCTTTGAGTGGGGCCAAAAATTCATGCAGCAGAAATGTTAAGACTGTGTTTGAAACAGTCAGTTAAGAAAACAGAAAACTGCGCATGAGCTTTCAATTGAGTTGTAGATTATTGACTTCAATGTTCACATGTGTTTAAACACAAGTGCTTTCTATGATTATTCCAGTCACCATGTGTCATTTTTCTGTTGAATTATTTTTCTGCCTTAAAATTAAGCTAAGTGTAAAATGTTTTCATAGAACAATATGGAATGTAGAAGTATGTGTTTTACAGAAGTGTTATTTTCTCTGAATTCTCTGCAATACTCTCTTAATGAGTTAGATGGAAAGTCAAGTATAGAATCTTTAAAAAATACACTTGAATGCCATCTTCAAGTGTATATTTTAAGGAATGAATATAGATGGAGATTAATGATAAACTTTTTCATTTACTGACAGTACTGACATTTCTTGTTTCTAGACAAATAGGTAAATCATATCTAAGGAGTTGCTTTGATCATTTTTGGTGTTAATGCAAAATCTAGGCCCATGCATTTCGAACCTGTACTTCTGAATTAACTGTAAAGCACTCAAAGCCCAAGAGCTGTTGTTTTGCAAAGATTAGTAAAGTATTCTAAAAGTTGCTCCATTCAGTGGCCTTCAGCCTGGGGTAGCAAACCACTGGTGAGCCATGGGTGATGGCCTGCAGAGGGGGTCTGCAGGGCAGTCCATCATCTAGTGGACACTTGCCGGCATGTGGCACTGGAACCAGAGTGCTTAGTAACAGTCTTTTCATGTGAAGCTTTACCTATGGCTCCTGCTGTGAGCAGGAAATGTGGGTATGTGAAAGAGGGAAAGAGAATTGAACAGGGGGATGCTAAACACAGACAATAAAAAGGGGAACCTTGACCAGATTGATGTTGGGAATATTTACCTGGGCCAGATTTAGTATCCCTATATTTTTGTTTGAAGAGCAAGGTGAAGGAGTATTGTGCTTCAGAGTGTAGAGGTTCACACCTGTGACATGTTGGATACTGGTGCAAGGTTTTGGCTCTGAAGTTGTCTTCCAATAGTCAGTTTAGGGAAGCATGATACGAAGTATTTCTCTGGGGAGCAGTGTTAAACTTTGCATGTAATTCACCTAAGGTAGCAAATAGAGTCTTTGGACCTTCCTGGTGCTGTGATTTTAAAAATATTTTGCTGTGTGTAAAGCCTTTTGTTTTGGTTTTTAACAAAAGTGGATATCTAACCCAAAGGTCTTGCACAAGCCTTCAAATTTAACCTTTTCATTTTGCTTGACAC
>JAOEHY010008700.1:0-19583 GCA_025447955.1 Psilopsiagon aurifrons | reverse complement strand
AAGGGAAGGGAAGGGAAGGGAAGGGAAGGGAAGGGAAGGGAAGGGAAGGGAGAAGAAAAACTGATTTTGAAGATGCAAATAATTGAAAGGAAATGTGACACTGGAAAAAGAGAAATTATTAAAGAGTTTTTATTTATTGTATTATTTATCCTATGCATTTTTTATATATATATATTATATCTAGTGAAGGGTAGAGGCAGGAAGGGAAGGTAAAGATGGTCTGCTAAGCGAAAGAGCAGTTAGCACAGGGAAATACATCAAAGCTTTAGATGTATGAATCACCAGAAGTGCCTCTTGTTGGCAGCTTTTGCAGCTGCTTTTACTAGTTGGAAAGTAGCTTGTTTTCTCTCTGAGAATTTTCCCCCAGGCCAAATGATGGAGAGAGATGGGGCATCTGCAGTTAATAAATTATTGCCAATAATTAGACATTTTCAGGTGTGTGCCTATGTCTATGTGCCCATGCGCAGGGCTGTGCAAGAGGTAAAAGCAAAACTGGTTCCTGTCCAAAGACTTCAGAGCCTATATGACAGGTACAGACAAAACAGGTTGAGTGTTGGTGGTGGTGGTAGCTCTTAGTGTTACCTCTTTTTCTTTCTTTTATATGGATTTTATAAAAGAGCAGTGGTTTGCTCAGTATTGTGAGTGAATCACATTTTCAATAGACAGTTGACTCACTATATAATGATCTGATACTGCTACAAGATTTGTGAGATTTAAGAGAATATTTTCTTAAAAAGCTGGATCTGGAAAACATAACAGGAAAATGAGTCTTACATGGATCTTGCAGCGTCTGCTGGGTGGGGAGCCTGCAGTGTTAGCTTTTGTACAAAGCAGCTTTCCAGTACCTAAAGGGGATGAAAGAAAGCTGGAGAAAGACCTTTTAGAAGTGACAGGATAAGGAGGATGGCTTTAAACTGAAAGAGGGGATATTTGTATTAGATCTTAGGAAGAAATTCTTTACTGTAAGGCTGGTGAGACACTGGCACAGGTTGCCCAGGGAGGCTGTAGCTACGCCATCCCTGGCAGTGCTCAAGTCCAGGTTGAATAGGGCTTAGAGCAACCTGGGCTAGTGGAAGGTGTCCCTGCCCGTGACAGGAGGTTGGAACTGGATGGGCTTTGAGGTCTCTTCCAACCCAAGGCATTCTGTTAATCTGTGATTTTATGAAATTGCAACAAAATCACTTTTAGGTACAAGAGAAATAGTAGAGTATCAAGAAACTCTGAAAGAATCAATTATCCTGCTTTTTTCCATTGGCCTCCATGAATGCACATTTGTTTTGCACAGAAATTCTCTTTTTTGGGGAATGGTGTTTAAAAAGTTGGACTTTTTGTTTTATAGGACAATTTTAGACAGAGAGCAGGGCTGCTGGTTGTGGGCCAGTGAACATGGGAACATATGTTAGATGCCTGTATCTTCTCACTCCCTTAAGTATTTATACTGGAACTGATGAGGTGCTTGGCCATTACGGCCTAGTCAGAAGGAAAGGGCAAGGGCAGGGGAATATTTGCCAATGCTGCTTTTTGGGTCAGCCAAGCATCCTTCTGGAGCGTCCATGCTTTGTATGCTCCTTGCCTTGTATGTAATTAATTTGGTCTACATGACTGCTGTTTAACTGAATTCTCCGTTAGCCGCTTATTCAGAGAGCAGGGCCAAACTGTCAGCCTCTGATCTGTTCACTGTTATCAGATGTCTTCTCAATTGCTATAATAATTTACATAGAACAAAAGAAAATGTAGGCTCTGCTTAAAACCTGAGTTTTCTGCGTCCTTTTCCTCTGCAGAGCTGGGAATCTTGAGAAGAAAGGGAACTGAGACAGGAACAGAGCAAAGAAACCAGGATTTTTCGTAGAATCAATGTAGTTCAGCAGTGTTTGAGAGATGGAGCTCTTTGGCTGGAGAACAGAGGGATAGCATTACATAGAAAGAAAACCATGCGCCGAAGGACATCAGGAGGTTTCAGCTAAATCCCAAAAGGCGTTCAGGAGTGCAGAAACGAGATGGAGGAATTTTGTTTTATTTTTTCTAGATTCTTTTATCTCTTGGCGTATCTAAAGTAGAGGTTCATAGGACCTCTTTACAAAGCTGTGTGTTACATACGTCATCCAAGCCTGATCACTAGAGACAGAGAGGCTCTGTAACACAGGGTGCCCAGAAGGAAGGAGCTGTGAGAAATGGGTAGGTTTAAGCTATCAGGCTGTTGATTTTTCATTCGAGGTGCTGTGAAGGGCTGGGGAAGCTGGGGATTATCTCTCTCAGTAACACTTGCCAGAAGAAAGAGACTGAGCTGGTACTAACTTACACCAAAGGCAACTTGAGAGTACCTGGGTGCATACCATGTCTAGTTATAACATAAGAACTGTGACTGACACTATTTCCCTGACAACTTGACAGGTTGAAATAACAGTGGGAGACTTATGAAAAGAGTGGAAAGAAATATTGTACAAAGAACTGCATGGCTGATTGCATCAGTGCCTTTATGTCAGTAAGTCTTCACCATGAGACATGCACGAAGGCTGTGGAGCATGTATGCGCATATGGTGGCATATACATGTTGTGTGAGGTGTCATTAACAATAACAGCTGTTTCTTCAAAGAGTTCTAGGAATTATATTTAAATAAAAGGATCAGGATCAATCTCTACCTGAAGCACGCCCAGATTTTCTAACTCTGATATGCAACTTACTCTGTTTCATTTTGTTTCATTCCTGTTAAGAGGCAGATAGGATTAGTTGGAAGCAAGCAGACACATATTGGTTTTATTTGAGGAAAGAAGGAAAATTATACAGTATAAATAATCAAAATTCAAAGAGAATTTAAACCTCAGAATCTTAGTTGTTAATTACTTTGCATCTTCAGTCTTCAAATTGTAGCACACAAAAGCAAAAAGAAACAAAACTGTTACCAAAACAATCCGGACAGAATGAGCAGAGGTCGAGGGAGTGCCACAAAACAGCAGCCTCCAACCCCTTGCAGGTCAGTGAAGTCTAGGGAGATCTGCTATAGTTCACCAAGTCCTGCCCATTGACTTGAGTGCTTCCCAACCCATTTCACAAAACAAGTTCTCTGGTCCCACATGGGCCTCAGTGTGGTTTTGCAGAGCTATCTGCATGGAGATCTCCAAGCCTTTCACTACGTGCTGCAAAAAAAAAACCCCATTCCCTCTTCCCTCGTATTCCTTTAATTTGTTTTTCTTCTCAAAATGCTGTTAATCCACTTCCTCTAGACTGGATTAATAGTTGTTCAACCATTTAATAATTGCACTTACCTGTATTTAATATTACTTCCCAAAGTAAATTTGAACTCTAATAATGTACTGCAGATGCAACAAGGACAAAATAACTTCTGTGAGTTTACTGGCTGACGCTTGCCCTTATTTCTAAAACAAGCGGAATTTCTCTACCTTTTAATCCTCCTAATGTAAAGTTTCCCTTTTAGCTTTTGTATAAACTCCAGAATCAGTGCATGCATTGTGAATGCTTTAGATCCAGGGGGTGTTTGTATTTTTCTCTTAAGCTCAGATCCCTTTTCACCTCTTCCTGAAAGTTTTTCCTTAGTTCAGATTTGCTATGCTTGTCTCAAGCATATGAACGTTGCCTTGGATCATTTTCAATGAACAGCTGCAAGGGGATCTCAGAAAGATAGAATATGCTAAGTAAATTAGTAGTTTTAACTGCACAGCAGTCAGCAGCCTTTCATCTGCGATATTATGTGCTTGTCTATGAATTTGGGAGTAAGTTTCCATAGCTCCAGAAAGTCCTGATTTTGATGTATGGAATTCCAATGAGCATGAACTTCTGACAGCAGCTTTTCTCCAGTATTTAACCTTCACAGTGTCAGTCAAGGCAAGCTCAGCTTCCCACACACCCCCCCCATCTCACCCTTAAAATATGTTTTCCTGCACAATTAACAGTCATTGTAAAGAAACTCAGTGCCTGAAGGTCGGCTTTACTGATGAACTTGCGCACATCTAGAAGACATTACTACAAAAGCAGCATCCCTTGAACTTTTTAACATCAAGAGGGTAGGTGTTACAGAAGCTATATTTTATCCATACAGCTGTTCTCTTGGCTATCATGGTGTTTTAAAAACATTCTTTGATGTTGGAGAGTTTTGGGGTAAAGTGACTGTCATAAATCTTCATATTGGTAAAGGTCCTGAAGCACAGTCACTACATGCACTTTATTATGCATTCTGTACTTCAGCTGTTACCTGCTGGTAGAAATGCAGGGGTTTGGAAGGGAGAGTGGGGGATTTGAGAGGGTTTTTTATGTTTTGGAAGTTAAAAGGCATTTAATACATCAATGTCATTAGAGTATATGCCATCATTTCATGGTAATTTATATAAGGTCGTAAAATATATTTGCTTCCAAGTTCTCTTTTATGAAGTAGCATGAACTGTTAGGATGGCTTTGTGAAACAGGTTTGGGAAAAAGGATTCCATCAGAAACTGGGCTTAAAATGTATAGAAAGCAGAGATGGAGTTCTGTGCAAAATTTCATCAGTCCTCTTTAAAACACCAAGAGCAGAGAAGTTCTGAATCCTTTGACAGATGATGAAAAAAGTCTGAATTGAGTCCCACACTGCATGCTGGATGTCAGCACAGAGCAAAATAAGTCCCTTGTGAATAAGGTGCTGGTAATAAATATTATATGAGATATATTAATTTGTGCCAACTTTCAGAAACTTCTGAAATACGCAGAGATTTTGGAAATACATTGCAGTTGCAAAGCCAACCTAAGAAATGACACTTTCTTCTGCTAAAAAAGATGGATAAATCTTCTTGTTTAAGTACATGCTGAGCTATAATTTATCAAATTATTCTATCATTTTACATAAGAAAGGCAGCATGCTTCTCCCACTTTATTATCTGCAACCATCAGGAAAACAAGCTGATTTTCATTGTCACAAGCGCTATTTTCATTGTGTTGATAACTAAAGGATACAACAATTTCAGTTGTTTCACCAGAGACATACATTGTTCTAAATACACTTTGTACTTACTGAAAAGTTTTGCCTTGAATAGAGAGATGTGTTTAGGAAACTTCTATCAAGAGTAGCGGACAGGAGGATTCTGCATTAGCACTTCTGGGATTTATGCTGTGTTTTGCACTACAACTGTTAAAAATTACTCACACGAGCACCTGCATCTGCGGAAGAAGACTTATCCTGGGCCAATAATAGTTCCAAAATCTGTCATTTTTTTCCTGCTAGGAACCAGGATTTGAATGCGGCATTCCAGCTGCTAATGGATATTCAGGGCCCTTCCGGATGGAGTCCTGATTAGTAGATGACAGATTAACAGAAGAGCTGTGTTTTATGGTTAGGGAGGTTAAACAAAACTCACGTTGCCTTTTGGATGAAGAGGAAGTGGGATCATTCAGAGACTTTGCAGGAAGTCATGGGAGGGAAACGCCATAGTGATTGATGAAGGTGGTCCATTATCAGACACTTTGTGAAAACTTTTATTTCCTCTAAGTAAATCACATAGTTTGTACAGGGCACTAGAAGAGAATTAATTTTGTTGCATTTTGCTGGAAATATGTCAAATGGAATTCAAGCCAAAATTGAGGAAGGAAAATTCCACAGTGTATTTAAGCCAATCATGCAGTTGATGTTCCCTTTGAATTTAGCAGTTTTGAATGTTTGGTAAATAATGGTGTGTTGAAAATGAACTTTTTATTTCCAGGTCTTCTAGATTTGCATATACAGGCACATGAAATAGAGCCACATAAGTTGTTTTCTACAAAGTAAATATGTAAATAAGTCGAGTGGATTAAGAGCAGCCTTGAGGAGAAGGACTTGGGTGTGTTGATTGACAAGAAGCTCAAGATGACCTGCAGTGTGTGCTCACAGCCCAGAAAGCTAACCGTACCATGCATCAAAAGGACCATGACTAGCAGGTCGAGAGAGGTGATTCTGACTCTCTGCTCTTGTGAGACCCCACCTGCAGTATGGCATTCAGCTCTGGGGCACCCAAAACAAGAGGGATGTGAACATTCTTGAGCGAGTCCAGAGAAAGCCATGAAGGCTTTCCAAGGGCTGGAGTACCTCTGTGCTGGAGATGGGCAGAGAGAACTGGGCTTGTTCAGTGTGGAGAACAAAAGGCTCTGCAGAGACCTTAGCATCCAGTGGCTAAGAAGGCAAGCTGGAGAGGGGCTCTTCATCAATGGCAGGTAATGACAGGAGAAAGGGGAATGACTTTAAACTGGAAAAGAGGAGATTTAAATTAGATGTTAGGAAAACATTCTTTCCTGTGAGGGTAGTAAGATACAGGCACAGGTTGCCCAGAGAAGCTGTGACAGCCTTATCCTTGGCAGTGTTCAAGACCAGGCTGGATGGGGCTTGGAGCAACCTGGGCTAGTGGAAGCTGTCCCTGCCCATTACAGGGGAGTTAAAACTGGATGGTCTCATGGGTCTCTTCCAACCTAAACCATTCTGATTCTATGATGCGACGATCCTATGATTTTCATATTAGAGTATTGCATTTTTCTCTTATTCTTACCAAAATAGTATTGAAGTATTATATAATGAAATCATTTTGTCATTTGGTATTAGCTTCTGAAGCAGTGTCTATTCCCTAGGCAAGGAAACCCAAGCTTGGGGAATAATACTTTTGTATGTGCTGTGTATTGTGAAAGTGTTCTTTTGGATAGGAAAGCTGCAAATGTGTTCAGGCTCAAAAACTTAATTTGACAAGTCCTTCTGAACAAGAATGGTACATGCAGTCATCCATGGGCTTCACAGGCTGCACAGTCCTCCAGGAGTGCAGCAGCCTGGCATGTGGAAAAGGATATATTATCCCTGATGCAGGTAGGACTTGCTCTGTTGAATGGCTCTGGAGATCCAGATAGAGGTTTTCAGCTTGAATAAATGTGGACTTGAATCTACAAGGAGCATAAGCTAATATCCCTGAAGGACTGCAAAACAAATAAATCCCTTCTAGTTGCAGAAATGCTAATTAATGTTTCTGAGCAGCCATGTTTTGCACAAGCTTGAGCCCTCATACTACTTCTATCTGTTCTTATATATGGCAGGAGAATTAATATGGCACGTCTGAATCGCTAGTGAAGGGACCCTGCCTGTGAGTAAAGGATTGAGTTTTAAGCTGTGTGCAGGCTGGAAGATAGCTTTCTATAGGCAATTATATTAATTGATCATCTTAATTAAGTCATGATGTAAGCATAATTCTAAGCTTCCCATCACACTGGAAGGAAGGGTGGGAAGGTACTAGCTGCAGAGGGAAGACGTTGCCCAGGAAGTCCTCTAAAAACATACACGCGTCAGATTTGTGCAGGGTTTTTTTTTGCCAAGTGTTCCTTTGTGCAAGAAACTCATACTTGTGGCAGTCTTGAATAATCAGGATTTGCACATCTTTTAGACTCTGGAATAGCTTGTAATCTGTGAGACAAGAGAAAGAGCAGGCTTCGCTCCTTGTATCTGACACTGTGTTTCTGTGACCTACATGTCTTGTGGCAGATAGCTTGAATATCCTAATGTAGTTAGCCTCTCTATAAACTCAAGCGTGCTGTCAACTGGAATACACTAAATGCAATGTTGGTTACTGAGTAAGGATCTGAAGTAAGCCAGAATCCAGGGGTTAAAATGTGTCATTGCTCTCTTAAAGCATGCCACCCAACCAAAAGGTGCAAAAATTCAGGTGATACTCAGCACTGATCCATTGTGGCTCTACACACAAGTCCCTGCATGGCTTCCTGACTCACCTAACACAAATCGTGCCATGCAATCTGAAGTACTGTAAAGCTCCTTTGAAATTTCAGTCTAATAAAAGTGAATAAAATGGAAGAATGTGAAGATCAAAGACCTCAGAGGCTAATACAGAAATTTTCCTTGCATATATAAGTGCTTGAAGATAATCTTGGAATAGATCACAGAAATCTACACAAAAAATCTGTGGTGGTTAAAGAATTAAGTATATCTCATATTTTCTTGCAAGAGAGGCTAGAAGGATGGAGGAAAGTAGGCCATTCTCTCCAGTCCCAGTACAAAGTACTTATCTTTTGATTACTTCCTTAAATAGGAAGGTTTAACATTTTGCTCCAAAATGTTTATGAAAGAGACTCTACTGAGTCATTAACACCCTGTTAACTGACTTGGGACTTAGTGGCTGTGCTTCTGCCTCAGAAAGAGATATGTGTTAGGAAACTCTCCAGATTGGAAGATCTGATTGCCTTCCTGCTTTTAACTGGATGTAAAGGCATTTCTTAACCTCAGTCAGATGCAGCAAGAGTTTCTTAGGGAGAGCTTCTGCCCTCATATACATAGACAGCATTGGTCAGGCTGGAGAATTTCACTGCATTCTGCATCTAGGTAAAAATCCATGAGTTTCAGCAAACTGGAGGTGAATTTATACGGGATTTTGTTTGCAGCACAGCTTAGTTGTATTTTTCTTTATATGGTATTTTTTCCTAATTCTCTAATACAATTTATCCTATTTCTTATGTTTGCTTTTTCTTGCCTTAATTCACTTTTTTATTTCCCCCCTATCTTTCCTAGTTCCATTTTTTCATTTCTTTGAAAGGTTCATCTCTTGGTGCGATTCTTTTGCTCACTCTCTTGTCTTTTGCTTTTTGTCCAAGTATTTTTGTGGTTTATTTGCTCAGCCTTGTCCAGGGCTTTTGCTCTGCCAGCTTTAAACTACATGGTCAAAAGGATTCCTGTGCAAATCAATCAGTTAATCCAGTCTCACATATTCAGTCATAGTCTGTTGTCTTTCAAAGGCCTGTACTTACCTGGAGAAGCACAAGTAAAGGAAGAGACTGTTCATGACACAGGATTTTTAGGTGGTAATTTCCTGTAAGAAATTTTTCCCACAGAGATTCCCCCCTGCATTTTTTGTGCCTTTGAAAATGTTGCTTGAAACAGTATTCCTAGAGCAGGCAAACTAGTGTAAATACTGCAGTGAGGAAGCACCATGCTCTTGCTCAATAAGCTGTTCTGGGGTTCCTTGCCATGAGCAGCGTTGCTCGTGGTCTCCTCTGATGGGCTTTTGGGAGAGGAGAGTGACAAAGATGTAGGATCTTCCCTGCTATCAGGCATGGTGCTAACAGGCACTGAATTCGTCTTGCCTCACTACAGTGGTAAAGGCCTTTGTAAAATCGAAGTTACAATAAGTAGTTTAAAGAGACTGGCACAAGTTATGTGGCATAACCAAGGTTTTCACATGTCATTAAGTTATATATATACTTGAAAGGAGAGATGTGAAGGTCTGCAACAGACATCCGCAAATCAAAGTGGGCCAAGAGACTTCCTCATCCCTTCCTGCTCACAAGGAGTCCCTAGAAGGTTGGCTGTGTTTGTTTAGATTCAGTTTCAAGATCCACACTCAGGCTGCCTTGCACAGGTGCACATGCTTGGAGTAATTCAGTGTTCTCCTTCATGTGGAATGAAGATGTGGAAGGAGGGAATTGCAAAGCAACATTTATTCAGCGGGCTCCATTCTGTTCTAGCAGTCCAAAGTGCAGTAAATGAATTTAAAAGAGGCCTCCATTACCTGGTGGTTGCTGAGTCCTGTCTACTGCATTTGACCCTTTTTGGATCTTTTTAAATTGAAGTGACTTTGGCTTTTTAACTTTTAATGGTTTCTCCCAATTAAGATGACCAGGCCTTGAACTTAGATGTCTTCTGTCAGTTTATGACAGTTAATGGCCTTCTGAGTACATTCCTGACTAGATTTCCACAAGAGCTTTTGGAGGGGGATGAAGAAAGTTTTTTAACTTAACATTTTTAGTTCTTTTAACTTCCTTAGGCAGCACAGTGGTTTCTTAAAGTTTCTCCTGTGCCCATATTCCCCACCAGTGTTGGTTTCAAACTTCACTCACTCCAACAGCCATGCTCTCTTCTGGGCTCCCACAACCTCTTTGCAATTCTTACAGTTTCTGTTTGGTAGAAAGCAATTCCTGGGGAAGGGCTGTAAACAGATTCCATAGTGGTCTTCTTACCCTTTTCCCCCACATCTTCTTGAGAAAAGAGGCTTCCAAGTTGAGTGATTTTTTTAGCAGCAAATTCCATTTTCTGTTAGATCCAAACTGCTTTCCTCGTCTTTCAAATTCTCCATTGTAAAAGATTCTGATCATTTTTTACACCCATTTTGCTAGGTTAATAAGCAACTTTCACAAATAGTAGTGAAGTAATAAAAGCTCCTGCATAGAAAATGTTGTTTAAAATAAAAATACGAAGGTTTATGAATTACTACTTCTAGCAGACAGTAGCTGATTTGTTTCTGAAGTGAGGAATTTTCAGTGTAACTTGATTGTAGAACAATCACGTGCATCTGAAGAAGATCCAAACATTGGTGCTTCATATTGCCAGCTGGTGGTAATGGTTGGATGTACTACTTGGGGTATAGCAAAATCCTTAGTAGACTGAAAATAAAATCTTATGCAGATGACAACGTTGTGAATGACAAAAGATGATCTCGATGTTCGTGTGAAACATCATCATCCTGGCTTGTGATTTGAATTCTGTTATGTTCAGAAATGCAAAAACTCCCAAGATTTTGCAAATGAGGGACTGCTTAGGTTTATTTGCATGTGACATATTTGTTTCCTGTGTTGTGACAGCTAGCCCTACACATTTGCTTGTAAATAATCTGAAAAAATCAGATCCATATGACTTCTTTCAGACAAGTACTCTCAAATCTGCTTAACAATAAGCATAAGGCAGGTTCAGATGGTTCGAATATAAGTTCACTTCTGAATAATCATGTATCTAATTGCTTTGCTAAATTGAGCAATGACTTCCAGTCAGCAGTAGCATGTAAGCATGTCTCTGCTTATCTTCATCTTGAGATGTCTTTTCAGTAGGGATATTTTGTTGACTGTGAGCCCCCCATACCTGAAGTAAGGTCCTTTCCAACCGTAACAATTCTATGATTGATCCCAAAGAAGGAGGTGGGATGGAGAACTGCTCTTCAGGAAAGATCTGGGGAGTGGTTTTCGACGTTACTGTTGCAGAATGCACTATCTGTACTGGGCACCGTGGCTTTGTACTCTGTAGGCTGTGTTTTGCAGGTCCACAGGTACAGTCTGGCCCATGTCCAAACCAGCACCCTGGATAAAAGTTCTTTGTGTGTTTTCCACTTCGACTACTTAAAGGAAGATTGTTTAACCACTACCGTGTAAAGAGATTTGATTTCTTTGTTGCATAAGTGTTCGGTTAGGTCAATCTCTGCATTCTTATGGGGGAAGAACAGTTGTGAAGAACTGTAATACTTTGATGGTGGAAGTCCCACTTTTTAAGGTGGGACTTCCATGAGCTCCCTGGAAATTTTGACAGTGTCATGAAGGTGTCCCTGCCCATGACAAGGCGGTGGGAACTAGATGGTCTTAAGGTCCTTTCCAGCCCAAATGTTTCTAGGATTCTTTGAGTTACAAGAAGCAAGCTAAGTATGGTGGGGGGACTTGGCAATGTCTGATACAGAGTTCTGCAGTGAGGCCAGTAAGAAGAGCTAGAGGGTGGAAGTGGTTTTTTTGTGCAATGGGGGAATAATAAAAGCTACTACCATTTTGTGGGCAAATCTTTCCACATCCTGGAAAGGGTGGTGGGGAGAACGGACCCAGGTGTGCAGCTTCACAGGAGATCAGCTGAGGAGAGCAGGATGGTCAGCGGCTCATACTGTGCAGCTGTGGAAAAAGGATAAGAGCAGTGCTCCCGAGAGCAACAGGATGGTGCTGGGGAAGGTGTGTTCCTGGAATGTTATTTATGATTCTGTTCCTCTGCCTTCAAGAGAGATCTTTCTGGAATAGGTAAAGAACTGTTAGAGAAGAGAGTGTGTTGCTTGCTTGGGGAAATGAGAGTTCTCCCTCCCTACAGGCTATCCATACATTGGGTTGGGAGGTGGAAATGTGGATGGCAGCATGAGCTGGCCTTGTTTTTCTGATCCTGGAAAAGACTCCACAGATTAGGTTCTGCTGTTGACTTGGGGTGCTGGGGAGGGAGTGAAGATGGGTGGTGTTCAAGGCCAGGTTGGACATGGCCTTGGGTGGCATGGTTTAGTGGGAGGTGTCCCTGCCCGTGGCAGGAAGGGTGGCACTGAAGGATCTTAAGGTCCTTTCCAACCCTAACTATTCTATGATTCTATGGAACTTGAAAAGTTTAAGAAAGAGTTTATGCAATATTGTACTGGAACTGGCAGGGGTTTGGATGCCTCCTTTTGGGTTCCCGGGTGCTAACTGGATACTAGTACTTCCCACTACTGCTACCAGTTACTATGCTGTTAAGGGGAAACTACTTTTTAATAAAGTCATATGAGAAACCTTTTGTACCTACTGTGGAGAACTTTCTCAGCTGTTTTTTTCTGCTGTTACTTTTGCTGAGGGAACTTGAAGTTTGAATTGCTTTGGACACTGTAGTAAGATGGCTTGAGTTTAGGGAGCAAAAGATAAGGGGGAAAGTAAATACTGAATGTAACAAATGGCAATGCATTTATTTTTGGTAAGCGTTGTTTATTGCTGTCTGATAGAGTGGTGGAAGTAAATTACATATAATCTAGTTCAGTGTAGTTATGCAGATTCATCTGCTTTTTCGTACTGAGAGTTCTCAACAAATCATGGAATGTAACAAGTGTTGATTTAAAAAACACTGAAAAACAGCAACACAAACCACTCCAACAGAGTTAAGTGTGTTGTTATGCCCTTAATTCTGTATTTTTCTTTCTGCATGCAATCATTTCTCTTATTTGGCAATCATTATGGGGTGTAATGGAAGTGAGCTGAAACACTCTAAGCACGGTTGTCTCTATAAAGAGATTTTTAGAAAGAAATAGATTGTGGCAGGGGATTATTATCTGAAATACATCAACATATACAGATAGAATATCTCCTGAATTTAGGGGCACTACGAAAATATTCATAATTAAGTGTATGATGCATGGATTAATTCTCATGGGAGCCATTTCATATAATTAATTTCCAAGAGTTGCATTACTGTGTAGTATCATGTCACATGAGAAGATAAATACTCTGAGTGGTAGTTGGAAAATATAAATGGCTTATTCTTCAGCAGAAATGTCTTCTTACAGGGGGAATAATGCAGATAAAGTGCCTCACGCTCTTTGAGGAAGCAGTGTGGGGCTTCTTCCAGCAGGTCTTTATTAGGAGGGCCAAAGAACTTGTGCTTTGGGTCAAAGTATGCTTTTATTTATGGCTTTGGAGCTTACTGGGTCCAAGCCACAAAAGAATTATTATTTTCACCTCACTTTGAAATGGCAGTAGTGAGAGTTCTTTGAAGTACTCTTACGTAAGCTGCTGAATATAACTTTTTTTCATTAAAACATAAGTCTCTTGGCTTACAGCATATTCAAGCTCCTCATATGTTCTGTAATAGCTAATAGGAGGCCTGATTAAAAATGCAGAGGGCTTGTCAGGCTGCGAGAGTTGATTTACACGGCTTTGGGGTAGCTTTCTATATGGAAAACCCAAGACCTGCTTTCATGGTGCTTTTTAAATCTTCCATTTCTCCCCACCCACATTTCCATTCTCTTGTATAGAGCTAGTAATAACAATGAATATATTGTGAATGTCAGTTAAAAGCCAAGTCTCTGTCTATTATGACTAACGAAAATATATTGAATTTAATATACTTGGTTGGAGATATTAGTTTCTGACAGTAAATGATTGCTCACACTAATTATGGTCATTATCATGCAAGTTGAGTGCTTTCCTTAAGTCTGAGGTATTGGTGGTATTTGAAACTCAAAGATCTTTATTTTTCTCTTTTAGTTGAAGTAAGATCTTAAGCTAAGGGAACTGAGTCCACCACAGCTCAGTGGGTTGGCAAAGAGGCTCTGATGCAGTTGGAATTACTTGGCTTGTGTAGGAAGATGAAGGAAAAATGGCATTTTGACATGTTGGGGCTTTTTCCTAATCTTTTTGCCTCTTATTTTCACCACCCCCATTTTATAAGTATAGGGAGGATCTCAGGATAAAGGGAGTGTCAGTGCGAGTGAGTCAGTCAGTTGCGATCACAAAGGGCCTCTTCAGGCGTATGGGAGGAGATGAAGGATAAATAGAGGGGAGCTAAGAAAATACAGCTTTCATGAGCTGTTAGTATCTGAATCAAAATATGTCAGCTTATGTTGTTCCTGCAATGGAGAGAGGAGCTCCCATGACAAAACTGCCTTTTTTTCTTGTGATAACAGCTTGGAAAAGTCAGGGTAGGCCGAGTTTGTGAAAGAAAAGGAAAAGAAGTTGTCTTTAGTTGCTCTTTTGAGAAGTTCATGCTAACAAAAATGTGGGATTGGTTCCTTTGGCTGTTGCTTGGCGCAGAGGGAAGAGTTGTGCCAGTGCAACCCCTGCCCTGTTGGCTGCCGTGCGGTGGCTGAACTACCTACCGCCTTGTCCTGCTGAAAGGCATTTTCCAGGCTTAGCTTTTTAAGCCTCTCATGGGGAGAAGAAGGAGGAAGCATTTCAAATGCTTCTAGACTGATTAAGCGAATGCTTAATGAGGTTGGACACATTGCAGCATGAAATAAGTGTGTTTGCCGTGCCTGGTGACACTTGGGGTGCAGTGGCTCTTCATGTGTGTGCATGGCTCCAGCGCTTTGCTGAGCCTGTGCTGTCCTGTGTCATACAACCAAAGGCTTCTTGGAAATCTGCTGCTCTGGAAAGCTCTTTCCTATAGTGAAGCAAACCATAAAAAAAAAAAAAAAAAATTCTCAAACATTACAAGCCTATTTATTTTAAATCTAGAGAGAACTAAAGCTTATATATCCAGTGGGGAGCAAAGTCTGGACAGTGTTCTCTCTTTCCTTCTACAGAGCAGCATGTCTGTCAGGGGTTATTCCATCTTTAATTATTCCAGATGACTTTGTATAGTGGCTTTGAAATACATATATGATGCAAGTATGCACTCTTTCATTATGCTGCTCATTTCTTTCAGACAAGTTTGTGTCTCACGTTAGCAGTGTTATTGCTTTGCCATCACACGATACCTTAGGAATGCTGTTCTTGGGAAAATTTCTATATAAATCTGAATTTCTTAATTACTGAGTTTGAAGCATGTATTTGTGGAACACCGGAGGTGTTGCCCATAGAATGCTGCTGCAGTTTGATGCTCTGCTCTCTACAGTAAGTTATTTATTTCCATACACCCAGGGGGTGTATGGAAAACTGTTATCCTGCGACTGAATGTACACTGGTTTTCTGATTAAGAAGCCACCTGGCTTAGTAAACTTAAGGACAAAACATTTTGAATCATGTGAGCACTCAGGTTTGTGCATCACCAGTCTAATAACAAACAGAATTACTGTCTTGAAAAGCAGCATTGGCTAAAAATACAGCTAAATATTCTGAAGCTTGTGGTAAGCTAAGTAGGATTTAATCTATAAAGAAGATCTGACTTTATCATATCCTGTTTAAATGATTCTTTGGCCTGATATGAAGTCCATTGGAAGCTGAGGAGCATTTCTAATGCCCCACTCCTCTTCCTCTTGATTTCACAGGGCTTTGGAATATTCCCACAGTCTCAACTGGGTTACGATGGGAATGTGTTTGAAATATTTAATTTGCCTTGGCCTGCGATATATTTAAAAGTCTAAATATTTGTGGAGTCAAGGAGTGGTAGAGACTTGATATATATGCTCCCTGATTGTTTTCCTGTCAGAAGAGAAAATTAAGTGCTTTAGTCAGAACATTTTCACTTTATTTCTTGAGCTTGAAATTCTGCTTCCAGTATAGTAATAGCTGAAATGGTTATCTCTGTGGGTAAACTGAGAGAGTAAGTGCTCCTCCTGTGATAGTATGTTTAGTTTTCAGCTTCACATGTGGCTGTCTTCCTAAAAATACCACAATAGGAAGGAGGACTCAAACCCTTTTAAAGCTTAGACTTTTTATTTATCCTAAAATAATGGAAACAAGAAGTGTGTGTATTGTGAAATAGAGCTGTTTTCTACAAAGCAGTAGGAGAGTAGAAGGGCAAGAGCACAGCTTTAGCTCAGCACAGCTTTTTGTTGTTGCTCTTTGTTACCTAAGCAGGCATAATGCTCTTCCTTGGCATCACCTGTAACTTCTGGCATATTAACAAAAGAAGAATGTGGGATTGTGTCTTAAATCCTTGGGATGTATCTCAGTTACCAAAACCCGTGTTCCAAGTTGTCGCTTACTTGCTTAATATGAATACCTGAATATGAATCTTCCTAAATTGCATCTTTTGACTATCATTTCTTCTCATTTTTCCCTCCTTTTTTAATCTGTTTATGATAGCTGTAATTCACATACAGTAATGTGCAACTCATAAACTGTCAAACTAATTACATTCTACATTCTTCTCAAAATTTAAAAGGATGGAAATATTGAACAAGCACAGAGCCTTTGTTGAGGCTCCCCATTTTCACAAAATACCTGTCTGACTAATGGAATAAATAGCTATTAGAATGTGAAAACAAATTCTCATTATTCCAGCGTGTTTCGCTTGTAGATGATAAAATGCTGAATTCTGCAGTAAAAATGTATTGGATTCAATGTTCCTGCTTGGGAAAATCTGTTTCTGTCAGCTGCACCTGACTGTTCAATGTAACTGTAATTACGGGATGGTAAATGAGATGCATTCTGGAGATGAAGTCATAAGAATGTTTTTCCTTGCCCCTTCCCTCAAGGCAATGGAAGTTGAGAAGAATTTCAGTTCTGAAGTGCAGTGGGTGCATGTGTAAGCCTGTGTTAGGCACTTGGACCTTAAATAAAGGTGGAATGCAAGATGAAACTGCAGGCCATGCATTTTTAGGTATGCATCATCAGCTGTGGTTTTTCAGTTTTATTGGCCCGAAGGAGCGTTTGCCTTGATAAGACACAAGTCATGAGAGCTGAATGATTCTGGCAAATTAAAAATGTAAAAGCAATGTTTTCATGGTCAAAAAAATGCAGGAGCGGAGCCACTGATAAATTAAGGTAACTGCATGTAAATGCCCAGCGTGTGCACATTTAGCATGTTGCTTGGACAGGCTGTTGGATGACTAATGGGTTGCTTTGCATTAGTCAGCAGGTAGAGATATGAGGAACTGAAAACATAGAGAAGCAGTTACTTCATTTGTTCGTCCAGGCTGAGCAGCTATTAAAACCTCTGCAAGGCTTAGCTGCCTCTCCTGTTTGCATAATGCAAATAAAATGTAATATCTACAGGAATTAGTTTTTTGGTAAGTGGCCAAGAAGAGGAATGCATTTGTTTCTTAATAAGAAAATAATTATTGGATAATTTCCTTTGACAGCATCAGCGTTTTGCAGCAGCTTTCATACTAGTGAGTGATAATCTCTGTGAGAAGAATGGTCTTCCCTCTTTTGGTGGGGAAAGTTGCATGGAGGGGGAGAGAGGGAAACTACTTGATGCCATGTTTGTAATGTCAGTAGCACCGAGTGCTACTCAGAATGTGCATATTCCTTTCTGTTTATTTTCTGTGCTTTTTAGGAATCGTGTTGGTTGTTTACTTGAGTAGTTAATGGAGCAGCTTTTTCATTCTTAATGGGAATGGCCCCTCCTGATGTGTAAAAGGGCATCTTCTCATCAGTAAAGTGCATAATTCGAAGAAAATTAGTACATTTGCTGTATCCAGCTTAAAATCTGTATAATTTAAATATATTTAATCCTACCATTTTCCAGCTACTACTGTTCCTTACCTAACAGAAACTGCGCTGCCTGGAGGGAGGTAGGGAGCTGGTAATATAAGATTTTTAGTTAGCATTTCTCTTATAGGTAATCACAGTGCTGTCCAAACGGAATTTGATGTTATATGACTGCTCTTTTTTCCCCACCCACCCATTATTAGTGAGCAAATCATTTAGCAAATGAACATCTAAATCCTATGGCTCCAAAAAAAAAGAAATAATGAAAACTGGTAGCCAGAAAAGTCTATATAAATGCAGGGGAATTAAGTGCTTGGTGGGATCAATAATAGTCTGGCCATCACAGGACTGACATTTCTGAGTTGACAAGAAGATGAAAAGCAAAGCATTTAGGCCATCTGTATGTCTTTAAAGTGATTTGGGATCCAAGAAGACATCTGATTTCACTAAAGAAGCTAAACATTCCCTAGAAGATAGTAGTAATGCAGGGAGCTGAAAGGTGATCTTGTTTTATTTTTCTCAAGGATAATGGGAAACAGCTCATCTGAGATTGCGTCTATTCTTACGGAAAATAGAAACTATTTACTGAAAGTGGAAGACTCAACTGTGCCATTCTCTGTGCTTAAAATATTTTAATTTTCTTTAATGATCTTTCCCTTCTGCTTCTCCCCTCTTGCACTCGTACACTTTGGCTTGGAATGGATCCCAGGGCAGTGTTGCTTTTTGTACAGTTAGCCTTATTGCACCTACATATTTCTTGCATGCTATGAAGATTAAAATGGCATTTGCTGTTTGAAAGAATAACAGGGAAATGATGCTCTAAATAAAGAACAATTGCCTGTGCCGAGTAAGGGTAAATATCACTACTTCAAGTACTGCAGTGCTTTCTTCAGGTCGGAATGAGCTCCAAGATGGAATGTATTTTTTCAGGTGTGCCAAAAATAAGTTTGTGCTTGCCTGATGTCGTTGCTGTGCAGTGATTGCAGTGAGGTGCTTTGACTCTCTCTGTTTTCACATTGCCTAGCTGATAACTTGGAGTTCACAGTTTTGTGAGGAGTGAAGTTTCCTTGTGACATGGCATGAGTGGAAAAGTGTCTGTATTTTTTAGTAGAAGGCAACTTGCAGGATTATTCATTGATTGTGTTTCTCAAATCTTCTAGCACCCCGATGGTCTTGTTCTACAAGACTCATGTAGTACCTGTTCCAGCATTATCCAGTAGACAAGAATGATCTCATTGTGTCCTGTTATATTAGAGTTCATCTCTTCCAGTAGAGCAACATAGAAGTTACCGGTGGCTCCTCACCACTGCTCAAACAGTTCAGCTTAAAGGACTGACATGTCTTCTGTCTAGAAATTAAAGATCCCACCACTCTCCGGGTTCTTTTGGTTGTTTCTAGTTGGTGGTCCATCACTGGAAGCTGCTGGCTTCAGGTGGTGTGTATGTGCAGCCTTTGTGAGGTGTGTATATATCAATTCAGAGCTACAGAAGTATCCAAATGTGTAAAGTAGAAATCCTTACCTAGCAATGCTTGCATCAGTTCAGGATGTTTGTAAATGTCATGTAGGGAGGAAATACTTTGTAGTTGATGAAGAAATAAGCATGTAATTTATTGCTGTTGTCTCTGCTGGCACCTGAAGATGAAAGAGGGAAAGTACTCTTGGGAGGTCAGCTGTCAAAGGTGATGAGTGCAATTAACTTTTCCTGTTGCTCCTGAAAATAGTGTTGTGGAATAAATGCAATAGTTCCTTGTTTACCCATTTTTTCTATGAAGCATGAGGCTGGGAAGCTTGTTGGGATGATACTCTGACTTCTTGTCAGTGTTGAGTTGGAGTTGTGTGCTTGGGATTTGCTTTTATAAAGACATTCTTTATAGAATCATAGAATAGTTAGGGTTGGAAAGGACCTTAAGATCATCCAGTTCCAACCCCTTGCCACGGGCAGGGACACCTCTCACTAAACCATGTCACCCAAGGCTCTGTCCAACCTGGCCTTGAACACTGCCAGGGATGGAG
>JAOEHY010008698.1:0-10918 GCA_025447955.1 Psilopsiagon aurifrons | reverse complement strand
GCTGCCCCAGCCCCGCTCTCTCAGCCTGGCTCCAGAGCAGAGCTGCTCCAGCCCTGCAGCATCTCCGTGGCCTCCTCTGCACTCACTGCAGCAGCTCCACGTCCCTCCTGTGCATCCCTCCACTCCTCAAGTTCAACTACATGTAGGATTCACATTTCAGGTGAGCACCCACTCCCACCAAAGACAGAGGAATTTTTCAACACCCCACGGTCGCAAAAATGAGCATCAAGCAAATATAAAGCAGCATGACTTGGCAAATGGACCTACCCATTGCGAAACCCATCCACAGCAAATTAATCAGCCTAAAAGACTCTCACGGTTTCAAACCGTGCTTCCTAAGCTATGATGGCTGCCACATTTATTTTATTACGATTTAAAATAAAGATCACACCTTTAAACTTTCTGCACAGCCAATAAATCAGCTTGGAGGGGATGGCTCTCACGAGAGGTTCATGCCTGTGGTTAGCAGAGTCCCACAGATACACAAGAGATGCAATTACGCTGGAATAGCCAATTCTACAGCTCTGACACAGCTTATTACTTGACTAGCAAACAAGGAACTTTTTCAACTTAATTACAACCTGGCTTTTCTACCACTGATCTTTCCCATCCTTCTTTTCCTTTAACTTTAGCCTTCACAGAGTTTTGTTTTATTTTAGTCCTTTGGTTGTTAATGTGCCTTGTTTGTGGGTCTGTGTTTTACACTATGGAGATGCACAGCTTCTGAACGAGGGAAGCAATAGCTGCTGGTAGCCTTTGCCCCATCACAGCTCGCTTGTTAGAAACTGGGATTTAGATTAAGGCAATCTGAAGCATGAATTTGAGCTGTGCCCTAATGGGGGTCTTAAGAGTGGCAGTGTTCAAGGCCAGGTTCGATGGCGCTTGGAGCAATCTGCTCTGGTGGAAGGTGTCCCTGCCCATGGCAGGGGGGGTGGAACTGGATGAGCTTAAGGTCCCTTCCAACACAAACCATTCTATGTATTTAAAACTACAGAGGGCAGCACTAAAAACACATCAGCAATGATCTGCATGACCTGCTGGTGTGTGAGCAGAGCTGAGGTTTCACCACTGTTAGAAGCTGAGCTTGTACCCCCGAACAGTGCCTTTGCTTGGTAGAGCTGCCGGTACTGATCATTATCTTAGCTCTGGACACAGATTTCTCCTGGCTGACTATTAGTCACCTCTGTCCCCCTCTAATGTAATACCTTGATTGCCCTCTACAGAAGGAACAAGTGATTGTCACTCATTAACAAACATCCCTGGCACAGGGACCGTCTACCCATGCTCCGGTACTGGCTGGAGAGTGCATGGCAGAGCCACTGCTTTGCAGGACTGAGCCTCTAAATGTCAAGTAATTACCAACCTCTCGGAGGCATAAACTGCCTTTAAAGCCAACAAAGTAAACAGAAACTATAAGGAGATTCATCCAGCATTCATCTTTTAACTTGTTAACTCCAATACACAAACTCATTCTTACACTGTTTGCATTGCAATGCATAAAATATTAAAATTAAAAGGCTCAGGGAGTTCTGAGAGGGGAAAAAAAAAGAGCAAAAAACTATTTTAGATTCAAAACCGTTTCATCAATATGTGGTGTATTTGCATACTGAAATGGGAGGCTCCTGATTACGCATGGTTATTGATTTTGGGTTTGTTCTGATTAATGATAAAACTACGACACGTCGTGTGAGGAAGGAAGGCTTGAGGGAGCTGAACACAATACAAATGGGGTGTAGTATCAGAAATTCTATTTATGCAAATAAGAGGACATTCTCATGCATTTTGCTCAGCCATGGTTTTACCAAAGCTCTAAAAACATTCTCTTTTATACCCTGGGTAATTTGGGGAGGCATGTTTAATACAAAAACGCTGCATAACAATTACTTTTTTCTTCATTATGAATGACTTCTATTATATCACCTTGGACAAAAGAACAAGCTTCAATTCCCATTGCACCTAATTTATTATTACTGCCAAAGATACCGGTTTGTGTTAGAGTGCATAGAAATGTACTGCAAAAATCCTACTGGGGTTGTTAAATGGGAGTGGGGAGAAGAAGAGAAGGAATAAGAAAACATGGAAACACAGAATCACAAAGTGGTTTGTGTTGGAAGGGACCTTCAGACCATCCTGTTTCAACCCCCTGCCACAGGCAGGGACACCTTCCACTACAGCAGGTTGCTCCAAGCCCCATCCAACCTGGCCTTGAGCCCTGCCAGGGATGGGGCAGCTGCAGCTCCAACAGCTCCATGTCCTTATGTTAAGGACACCAGCACTGCACACAGTGCTCCAAGTGGGGTCTTGCCAGAGCAGAGTAGAGGAGCAGGACCATCTCCTTTGACCTGATGGTCACGCTCCTTTTGATGCAGCCCATGACACGGGCGGTTCCAGGACGTGGGTGGTTTCTGCACTGTGAGCACACACTGCCAGATGACTATACACATAAAATATGCACCTATAAAAGTTTTGGCATCTTTATAAGAGATCAATATTGGCATGTTAACCTTCAGTCAAACCATTCAGGAAAATGGGTGAAGTCTTCATTAAAGAAACCTGTAGATACTTGTTATTAGAGTGCAAAGAAAACGTAAAGACAGACTTCCTATGGGTGGTATACTAAGAACATGAACAGTGACAGATCCTATTCCTGTCTTTGGTATCACAACTTAGACCATTCACCGGGCAGTAGGCTGAGTTTATTCTGAATCTATCCAACAAACCACCAGCACATCAAGGTAAATAAGACCACCAGATGGCCTGTGTTCCGACACAGGAGTTATTCTCAGAGATCTGAGCAGGATCTTTGCCTGTGTGACAGCTGCCATGTATCTACGTCGGCAGCAGGATCAAGGTCTAGAGAGTTTAAATACAAGAGCAACCAGAAAATAAAGAAGAGAATGGAGGTGAGGAGGATCCCTTCTGCAGGTGCTCCTGTGTGTTTGGAGAGAGACTCGGAGGGAAGAAGTGGGGTCAGCTGAACAGCAGGAAAGGGTCAGGATGCCACACAGCCATTCCTGCATCTGAAGGGCCGGATTTATCTTGGAAATTGGGCCTCTTAATGCCTCCACTGCTTAACAAGCCCGCTTCCACTTCAGGGACTTCGTTATAGGAGACAGATGAAACGCTCATCTGACCCTTTCAGCTCAAGATGCTGGAAATTTTTCTCCACTTTCAGAAGAAAGAATATTGCCCATTGAAAGGCTTCATTCTACAGCCATTACAGCAAAGCAAGATGCCCAGGCTGCAGGACAGCCTCTGCTTAACAACTCAGCAGGGATCTTCCTTTTGTGATACTTACAGGTCAGGAGCAACAGAGCAAAAGGGACAGTCTGAGGAGATCACAGCTATCTTCTTTCTGAATGTAACAGGCTCCCGGTGAGGATGCTGGCACAAGCTCAGAGCGCAGGAACCCATCACTGTACCTGGGTCCCTCCCAATTACTCTGAGAGACGGGGTACTGTAAGCCATGAAGGTGCACACGCACACACGTTTCTTCCTCTAACAAAGCAAGTTGCATTCATTTCTCCACTCATTTGAAAAGGCAACTATAGATTGAATGGAATTTCAAATTTCCTGAGGAATTATTTCTCCCAGAGGCTAAAGCTCTTTGATATTTAAGCCCGAATTTACCTTGAAGCATAAAGAAAACTGTAGCATAAATTAGCTTGATGCTAGAAAAATAAGAAGTTGAATTAAATCAAAGTAGTAAACTAAGGAAATCATTTTGTTAATGTGCTGGATATTGCCAGTGATTAAGTAATTGGAGTCGGATTATAGATTCTCAAAGGCAAAACAAAACAACTGTGGCTTGAAAAAGTACCTGAAATGTGTAAACATCAAAAATTAACAACTGGAAAAGATGTTTAAATCCATGAAACCCGTGAGAGTTACGTATTTCCAGTCGTGTCTGACTCAAGTCGTTGTGCTTCTCTGACGTGACTGAGCCCACTGATACCAGTACAAATCTGACAACTCAACTCACCGCCACAGCTCTTGCACTCATGTAAGTCGCGTCAACAGAAAGCCTCTCCACACCTCTGCCCTCCTACGGCACCAAACCGTATTGCATGTTACAGAGTAGTTTTAAGATTACGTGTTAATTTTATGCTTAATGATAGCAAGCTTCATTTAGAACGACAGTTAGCATCACACATGCACAGAAAAGCTTTGCAGTAATGCTTAAAAGCTGACAATGTAATTTAACCTCAGTAACAACACCAGGGTTTTCCCATTTCTGATGGAAAACATTCTGCTTCTGTACCACAGCCTTCTCTCCACCAGTGCTTTTATTTCTGCCTTTAAACCTGGTACTTAACTCCATCCATGAAATATTACCCAATATGTTGATCACGCTGGGTTTTAATTTCAATTCAACTGAAGAAGCATTGTTAAAAAGAATCACTGCATCCCAGGGGAATCAGGAAATTACACTTTATTTATTGGGCTATGACTTTCCCATAAGCAGATAGAGCCATCTACCATCTGATTGCCATCTGAGCGGAGGCACAGCTTGAGAAAGAGCACTGCCAATGTGCCACTGGGCCATTGATGAATGAAGCAATAAGATGAGAAGGTCTGGGGCTGAGGGTCATTAATGCATACCTAAAATGCCATTTGAGGCCTGATGGCTGGTTAGTATTATAGAGCCTGATCCCACAAGAGTTTACATACTTGATACTGCTGTTGGTCTCTTTGCACCGTAGGCACTGCCATTTGAAGGTGTTAGAATACACTGGACAGTCTAAACATGACTTATTGGGGGTGGGGGGGTAGGAGAATGAGACAGGAAGAGTGGATGTTAATTTTGTACTTAAGAAGCACTTCCATTTCAGAAATAGCATGCTTTCAGTTTCAACATTATATGGAATGAGAGATAAATTATGTAAAGGATCATAAAAACATATACACAGCCATTAGTTTCTTCAAATACTCCACTGGCAGGTAACTAAGTCCTTAATGAAGCTCTAAATAACTCTATAGCAATTCTCTGCCCAGGGAGAGAAGTGGGTACAGCAAAGTGTAGCAGTCAGGACTCCTCCATCCTATAGTCCTGGTAAGCAGGAAGCTGGGTTAGATGTGCCACATAGGTCCCCTCCAAGTGGCACTTTGTTTCTATGTGGTTGAAACATACCCATTTCAAACTACATTTCTTTCTGTACACTCCATTTAAGAAAGGATAATTTGAGGTATTTCCCTTTTGGGTGAATATACTGAAGTATAACAAACCATGATCAGATGAGAGTGAGCTGGTAACATGCTTTACATGAACACCACACAGCTGCCTGCCTAGATCATAAACCGAGTGCTTTAATGGTTTACTCACACCCACCATTGCCAAACATCCATATTTATGTCAGTTGGGATTCCTTCCCTGGTGAATAGACTCCCGTTTAGTTAGATACTCCAAAGATAATGTTTTACCAGCTTATTATTTTATTACTGTGGTGCGGGCCTACAAGGATGCTGGAGAGGGACTCTTCATCAGTGACTGCTGTGATAGGACAAGCAGTGATGGGTTCAAACTGAAACAGGGGAAGTTCAGGTTGGATATAAGGAAGAAGTTCTTTCCTGTGAGGGTGGTGAGGAACTGGAATGGGTTACCCAGCAAATTGGTAAATGCTCCATCCCTGGCAGTGCTCAAGGCCAGTTTGGACAGAGCCTTGGGTGACATGGTGGAGTGTGAGGCACCCCTGCCCATGGCAGGGGTTGGAAGTGTTTGATCTTAAGGTCCTTTCCAGCCCAAACCATTCTATGAGGCAGCTCTATATAATCCTTTCCTACTCCAGAGTGGACCAGGACTCTGTACTTGCCACTTACTGCTCTTCAGATAACGCAGCAGCAGCAGGGGAGACGTTAAGAATGATTCTATCATATTCTATGATTTTAAAAGGCCTGCAGGCCCTGATTTAACAGAGGTGTCTATCACAAAGGTTTTACTTCATTTCAGAACTGTTATTTCTTGTCAACAATCATGGCCATTGTTTCAACGTTTCTGTCAGCTACAAGCATATACTTTCAGTTCAACATTAGCACCATCACACCAGTACTGCTCAACCAGGGAAAAGCTAAACCAGTACAAGAACTTTCACTGAAGCTTAACAGTATCCATACTTGAGCTGCAGCAGTGTAAATAAACCAGCACCAGTTTTGGGTGTAGCAACATCTCCACCAGCATTGTACTGCATAACTGTGGAGCCCAGGGAGAGAAAAGGGCTCATCTTCAGCACGTTTATGTATTAAGCTACTTCACTCAGCCTAACCTTGAGAGCACACGCTAAGAAGCAGCATCTCAGCTACATGGAGTGATTTGATTATGAACACGGAGTGAATAGATTAGCAGCAGATGACTTGGAAATCAAGATGCTGCATTCCCATTAAATTACCAGCTCCAAGAGCAGCAACTCACTGAACTACTCTCAGCAACTCCCCTTTCCACCCAATCCTCCCCTTTCAAGGCTTTGAGCATCTCTTTAAGATTCTTCAGACACTGAGTAAACGAAAGGTAACATTTCAACCTGTACCAAACCCAATCTGTCACCATACTACATCAATAGTGTCTATTGAGGTCAAGATGACTATTACAAGCTTTTCCTAGGTTACATTTCACACATGAAACAGCTATAAAAGCTGATATCCAGCTTACCAGGAGGCCACACTGTCCGAGAGAGAGGAGCATTGAGCGAGACCATTTCCTCAGATCTAGTTATCAGCAACCAAGGCAGAAGGAAAAGTAAGCACGTATTAAGTAAACAGAACCATGCAGACACCAGCAGAAGACCGTGTTCCCACGTAGCTGAAGTGATGCAACCCATGAAGCAAGCAGTCTTCAACCAGGGCATGGAAAAACTCTTCAGCTCAGCCACATCAATCACCAGGCTTAGCTTGTTGCAGGGTTCAGCTGATGAGTAATAACTCTTTAAACCAAAGCAACTTGCAGCCATCTGCCCAGCCCCTTGGTTTTAAGCAGGTTTGCTTGAGTTCTGTGAATGCAGCCAACATACTGGGAACACTTATAAAATAACATGAAATACACTTAAGAAAGTTGCTCAGACAGTCCTGAAATTGATGTTGGCTCAGGCTTTAAACCAGAGAGCAACACTACCTACTCATTCAACAAGATTAGTACAAAGCCTCAGTACAAAGCAGAGGTTTTGGCTGTGATCAAATTGCTGTTGACACTGTTCAAAGAAATTTTTGAACAAACTCACTCGTTTTTTTTTCTGGTTTAATAAAAGAAGGCACAGAAAAGTCCATCTTTACCAGCACCATGTAGGGCATAACCTCTACTTCTCTAGAATAGTACTCAGCTGAGTTAACCCATAGTATGCCCACTCTGCTGAGTTCACCTACACCCATCTCATCCTAGTACCTACCACCTGGGAGCACTGAGTAGGAAACCTTTTGGGGAGTTACCAGCCTTTCTCCCCTCCTTTTTAGCCCCAAAGAGGCAAAACCCTCATATTGCAAGAATACTTTCACTCACTATGGTTTTCTCTTCAGAACCGTTATTATCACAAGATTAAACAAACCTGATCGTTTCTATCCCAAGTGCACAAAGCTCTGACTTGCCAGAATTGATCTGGGTGTTTGGTATTCATTTCAAAATCCAGTGTGTTGTAGCTCATATTATTTACCCAGGAACCACATCTAGAGCATGAGACCTGTGGGAATCACCTGTTCTGTTCAACCCAGCACAGTGTATTTCAGTTTGAATAGAGGTTTCACGATCTCTGTAGTTCATTCTCTGGAATGTTTATTACAATGTAGTTGAAAACATGTATTAATCCAGAGTTCCTTTAAAAAACTCCATGTTTAAGTCAAAATATGAAGGGAAAAATAAAGGGGAGGGGGAGAAATATAAAACCTTTCTATTGGTGTTTTAAGGCATACCAAACTAGAGCAATTTATTTCCCCATATCCAGTTGTAATGCTAAACCACAGATAAACATTACTAGCGGAGCAGGAATGTGCTTCTTCCTTCTGATGGAGGTCCAAGATTGCCCTCTTGAGTATGGCAAGCAGCATGGGGTACTTCACATGTGATTGGCACACACTTGAGTTTTGAATCAGTTTGGAGATGAAGCTGTTGGCTAAAGCTCTGGAAACTCTGACTCTGGAGCTGTCAGGCGGAGAAAGGATCATTCTTTAAAATAGCACTATATTCCTTGGCTTTTTCCTCTGTTTAAACATTGTTTGTTTTGCATCTCTACAGATTGTGCATTATCCCCTTCCCCCCCCGCCAAGAACTTTCATAGGGAGAACTTCATAAAAGAAGTTTATTATTTCAGCATGTGCTAATAAAATAGCTGCATGTTTGGGGATATATTCTAATGCAATCTATCTGGATGGCACACAAAAGTTCAGCCAGTGCAGGCTGACACAAAAGGATGCATCTGTTCACTGGAAGGCAGAAATCATTTCTTACCATAACTCATTTCCACGGCATCTCTTGCAGTGTAGGGAATTCCAAGGGATGAGGGTTTATTTTTCCATTTATCTCACAAACAAAGGAAATTATCCCATAAACTTATGCTTAAATTATTTTACTCAACATTATTTTGCATAGCAACAAGTTTATTTTGAGCATATTTTGAGATACACGCTTTGGTTTATTATTTCATTGATATTAATGGAAGTGATCCAGAAAAGGAAAACATGTTATTTTGGAGGTCTGACTCTAATGCCTTCCATATCCTAAAGCAGTAAGAATTCTGGGAGCAGAGTGCTTGGAGGATTGGTGCTGAATTACCTTCCTTAGGGCCATGTAACTATAAAATCATGAGTTCTTTTCAGAGCCAGACCACCTTGAACACAAACCTCCATGCAGCTTCCCACTGTCAGCTTGAGCCGGTTCACCCCTTGTGCCATGATGGGCACACACATATGAACACTCGCATATACACACACTTGAGTGTTCATATACTCCCCAGAGCAGTGTGGGAGACCCCCCTTGCAGTCCTGATCCAGCTCTGCAGCACAAGAGAGATGTGGAGCTGTTGGAGCAGTCCAGAGGCCTCTGTGGCCACATGGAGATGCTGCAAGGACTGAAGCAGCTCTGCTCTGGAGCCAGGCTGAGAGCGGGGCTGGGGCAGCCTGGAGAAGAGAAGGCTCCTGAAGGGGAGACCTCAGAGCAGCTCCAGTGCCTGAAGGGGCTGCAGGAAACCTGGAGAGGGGCTTTGGACAAGGGATGGAGGGACAGGAGAGGGGAATGGCTTTAACTGCCAGAGGGGAAACTGAGATGAGCTCTTGGGCAGTTCTTCCCTGCAAGGGTCACACTCAGGAATTCAGAGTTTACAACATCCTTTCTCTCTTTATTTATACAACTGCTGTGTTATAACCAAACATTACAGTTATTTTGCACAGCAGTCTAACATGCAGCTTCTTTGTTATCCAGTTTCTCACATGGGCAGTAACTTGCCTTCACAACCATGACACCTCTCAGAAAAGGTTTCCGAACACAGTTTTGACTCCCTGTTGTGGTAATCCTCAAGGATCAAGTTCCATCATATACTTCTTTCAACACAGATGCTGTCAGCTGCTTGAGGTACAGTCCCATCACTGATTCTGGTTGAAGGAGTGTTTGGATCAAGATGAGGGTCAACCAGTATCAAATAACCCATGTACAGTCGCTATCTCTGTTCTCCTAATAGAGGTATTGCTGAAACTATGCACAACTGTGCTTTTTCTCTTCATTACAATTTTTATAGTAATGCATGTCTTCAGAGTCACGAGTGCTGATTTCAATGAACTCACAACTGCACAACATAGTCACTTCATACATGTTTATTTCATCATCCATTTGAGTAAGAAGTAGTTTAGATCTCAAGTAAAGGTTCTGATGATGATGATAAATCTGTGATGCAAAGATGGGTTGATAATTAAGATGACTTATTTGGCTGCAGGTTTTTTTCCTTCTCAAGACTGCATTTCTCAATGCACTGCTTTTCTGTGTGGTGTTTTGGATTCCGCCTATAAATTGTGCTCTCAGAGCTTTCATGATTTTTAAATGAGGTCTGATAAATGGTTAAGCCATCTTCTCTGCTGGGAACTGGCTCATGAGCCCATAGGAAGAAGTTCTGGGAGTTCTGCTGCCGTCTCTCTGGTTCCACCTTCCTGCGGCCCAAACCCTAAGGAAAAAAAGGGAAGACAAATTAATGTAAAACATATGATTTACAATCACAGTTTCACAGATTCATCTTGTAACAGTCACTACCCCAGTGGGAAGTTAAGGAAGCTGTTACCACAGTGATTCCCAGAACTCAGGGTTCATCTTTAGCAAGTTAAAAATAGGATTGTCAGACTCGCCTGGATGAATATATATCAAATGGGAAATCTGTTGACCTTCCACCTCTTAGTACTAATAAACCACTTCAACTTTGCATTTCTGTAGCATACTGTCTACTCCAGGCTATTTAGTTCTACTCAGCTAAATTAATCTGCAGACTAACCCAAAGAAATAGGTTAAGAATTTTATGTCTGGACTGCAATAAAGAAACTGAGACAGACCATGAAATCTGAATCGTCAAAGCCATCCCTTGGGTGTCCACACACGGAGAGACACAGACTGATTTTCACACTCCATAGCTTGCAGGAAATTTATTTGGAATTATGGTTGTTCTGTACCTCCAAAGCTATGAGACATTGCACAAAGGGCACAGAAATGGAGGATACTCCCTGAATAATGAATATAAAAAATGTAGGTCTAAGAGAGGCCAGAGTCAGACAGATTATGACAATTCACTGCTTCCTCTTCAACTCGTGATCTTGTAAACTGCCCTACTGCATTTGCCAGCGACAGGACAAGTGAGAATGGCTTTAACTGCCAGAGGGGAGACTGAGATGAGCTCTTGGGCAGAAGTTCTTCCCTGTGAGGGTGCTGAGGCACTGGCACAGGGTGCCCAGAGAAGCTGTGGCTGCC
>JAOEHY010008697.1:19968-34387 GCA_025447955.1 Psilopsiagon aurifrons | reverse complement strand
TGCTCTATGGAAGGTGTCCCTGCCCGTGGCAGGGGTTGGAGCTGGAGGAGCTTTCAGGACCCTTCCAGCACAAACCAGTCTGGGATACTGGGTCCTCCCACTCCACCTCCAAAGCTTTAACATGGCTGATAGTGTTTGAAGTTCTCTCTAATTTGGCATCTCTAACATAACATCACTTAATAGACTAGGGGGGAAGAATACCTAAGAGGAAGCTCTGTAAATGGTTTTCATAAAACCCTTACTATTCCATCAACGCTCTTTGTAAAGCCTGGAGATAATCCCAAATTACCTCTTACAACAATCTTCAGTCTTGCTGTCCACTTGAAACAGCACTGCTTCTACAATGGTCTCCCATGAAGTGGTTGCAAATTGTGTGTTACAAGTAATAACCATAACTTTATATATGTTTGAGCTGTTCATTTTACACACTTTGCCTTTAATGTGGACTTACAGTCGCTCACATGGTTGGTTTTCCACACAGAATAGATGGCGTCTACATGTTTTGCAGCCCTCAGTATCTCACTGTTGTATTTGCTCATTTATGATGCAGAGTATTGACTCAAAACCATGTCCTGTATTTCAAAGTGACCATCTGAATGTGTCAGGTACTGACTGATACCTTCACAACGCACAGAGCCCTCAAGTGTTTCTCAAAAGGTGAAATAGGAAAAAATGATCAAAAAAATAAACCAGAGTTAGAAACTCCCAAACTTACATACCAAGGTACAAAGGTACATACTTTACATACAAAGGAGGTCAGTGCAGTCTGATCCTGCATGAGAAGATGAATTGGGCACAAAGACAGCACAAGCACATGGACCCACAGAGCTGCCAGCTCTCATCCTGTTGGCAGTGTGTCCTTCACATGAGTCTGGGATTGACCTGGAAAACTATTTAAAAGGTAAATTTATCACACAAAACAGTCACCAGAGTTTGCTGCAAATCTGCTTTTTGGGTTGATCTTCTGCTTGATGCTGCCTGGAAATCTTTGTGTGCTGCTCTAAGGCTCTGGGAATTAGCGTGGGTCATTGTATCCACGTGTCTCTTAACCACAGATTCATGCTGTTCTAATTTAAAGCTTCACTACAGACCGCCTGTTTTCCTAAAGGGCCAATTGAAAACAAACTTCTGATGTCACAAGTCAGCAGCATGGTTTGGGTTGTAGAAATACTTTCCACTTGGCTGTGGCCGTTAGTGCTTGGCTTTGTCCCTTAGTGGCAGCACGTTGTTATTACTGCTTGCCTTTAAAAAAACACAAACATTTGATTTTGCAGTTCTCCTTTTTAGTGTGTCTCATTGGCTAAAGGGTTTATTCTCATTTTTCTAGCTTTGATTCTTTCTTCCTTCTTTAGCAGCAATATTTCAGCAAAACTAAGCCAGCACCTGAAATTACAGTGAGCACATGCAGATGAGTATATATAGAACGAGTGCCTGTTCTGAAACCAGTGTTTGAACCAAATACAGTTCATGTTGGATGGGGAAACCTAGTGCATGTTAAAGCATGTATTGTTCTAATGTCATTGTGTGACAAAGACACAGAATGTCTTACGAAACACGGAATATATTGAGCTGCATGGGAGGGGAGGTATGGGGAGATGTATGGAGGAGTGTTTTAGATAACTGCTCTCCTGCCAGGAGGGGCTGAAGGGGGATGGCAGGAAGCTCCTGAGCTGTATGACAGGAGGGGCAGACAGATTTTTCTGCCCCATAGGAGACAGCAAGCTCTGCTCTCCTGTGTGGTGGGATCACAGAGCAGTGGAGGTGGGAATGCACCTCTGGAGATGGTCTTAACCCCTGGCTTGAGCAGGGTTGGATCCCAGACTGACCAGGATCATGTCCCTTCTGGTTCTGAGTATCTCCACAGATGGAGTCTTCATATTTTGATCCAGTCTTGGTTTTAAGCCAAAGACCTCTGCAACCAGCTCCAAACCGCCCTGCTTTCAGTTCAACCGAATGGCCGAGACTGCACTTCGCGTCTGCCTGTCCTGCCGAGGGCTTATCCCCGCCGGCCGATCCCCGCAACGGGGCGCAAGCCGAGGGACCCGGCTCCAGTCCCGGGCCCCGTGCGAGGGGCACGGCAGGCCGGCGACCCGCTAGCACCGCGGAAGGCGGGCACTGCCCGGCGGAAGGGGCGGAAGCACGGCCCGGCCCGGCCTCGGAGGAGCGGGGAGGATGGCGGCGGCCCCGGAGCTGCGGGAGGAGCTGGAGCAGCGGCTGCGAGACTTGGGCATCGCCACGGTCACTGCCGAGCACCCCGAGGTAGGGTCCGCTGCTCTGCCCCCTCCGAGCGCGCCTCTCTCGGCATCCTCCACATCTTAGTTAGGGGAATACGATTACACACATAGAGGGCAGAGCGAGCTGCAGGCAGCTTTATGCTCTGTAGGTGATTTTGTAGCATAATTAAGAATCGATATGAATTCTTACCCACTGGACTTGCAGCCATTGGCTTGGCAGAATGTTTCTGGGTGTTCTGGGGGGGCTGGGTTGATCCCTCTCTGCGTTTCTGTTCCCCAGATCCCTTCCCCCCTCCAGTTTCAGGAGCTGCAGCTCACCCACCTCTTCACTTAGAAGTGCAGGACATCTAAAGCTTTCCAAACTGTTTCTCACTGCCATTTAAAAGCACGCATGCCACGTCACTCCAATCTGCCCATAAAAGCAGTGCTGTCAGCACTGCTTGTCTGCATCTTTAAAATGTAATTCTTGCTGTGTAAGAGACAGAAACGATCCAGGAAGTGAGCAGGAGCAGTATGTCACATTTTATTTGTGTTCTGTTAAAACTCCTTCATAAAAGGGTACAATTTTTAGGCTGAGTGTAACATTCAGTCATTTTCTAAGTATTTGACAAAAGATACTGCCAGTACGCAACCAAAAGTCTAACGGGATACAGTGTCTCACACTGTGCTGATGGCATTTTCCAGGTGTTCACTGTTGAAGAAATGATGCCTCATGTCCAACACATGAAAGGAGGTCACAGTAAAAACCTTTTCCTTAAAGACAAAAAGAAGAAAGGCTTCTGGCTGGTGACTCTCCTGCACAACAGGCAAATCAATTTAACTGATCTCGCGAAAAAACTGGGTGTTGGAAGCGGGAACCTGAGGTTTGCTGATGAAAACTCCATGCTGGAAAAGCTGAAGGTGGGCCAGGGCTGTGCCACACCGCTGGCACTCTTCTGTGACCAGGGGGAGGTGAGGCTGGTGCTGGATGCTGCCTTCCTGGAGGGTGGCCACGAGAAGGTGTATTTCCACCCAATGACAAACTGTGCAACCATGGGTTTGAGCCCTGAGGACTTCTTGAAGTTTGTGAGATCAACGGGGCACGATCCCATCATCATACGTTTTGATGAGGACACGGAGTAGATGAAGGTCACTTTTTTATGACGAGGTGTAGGTTTTGTGAAGAAAAACTGGCAAAAGTCTCATTACAATTAGAACTGGAAAAACCAAGCTCACTCCTTTTTATTCTTTCAATTGTGTAAGTTTATAATCTGGCGAGAAAAAATCCTGTCTTTGGGGCATTAGAAGTTGAACAGAATATTCTTAAAAAGACATGTTTGCAGTCTACCACTGAGTAACCAGAAAAGGTGTTATTTAAATAACGTTACAGTCTTTATTAACAAACCAGATAAAACTGCAACTTCCCATGGGTGGTACGGGCCTTGAAGGGTTAAACTGAAAACATCATTAGGATCTAAGAAATTAACTTAGAAGTTCCACAGTATGTGCCAGTGCACACAGGAGAGAGGTGTCTCTGTTGCGTACCTGTACCCACTCGTCCTCTACTACACATTGCTTCCTTTTTATTATTTTCACCTAGAAAGAAACAATTTGCCTGCACCACCAAACCCACATTTGATTGTCTATGTTTTTAGCTGCATTTTCACTTTCACAGGATCCTCCCCTTGGGAAGCTACCTTGTGCTTGCCCCGTAAGCACAGACATGCACCTCTCTCATTTCTAGAGCTTCTCAGCAACCAGGATGCAAACCTTGGTACCAGCCTCCCTTCTAACAGAAGAGCTCGAAGGAGTAACGTTACTGCAGGTTCCTGATCTGCGTTGGTGATGCTTGGGAGGAAAGCTAATACAATCGGGAGCTGTACCAATGTTTGCGTGTGGTTTTGTTGTGTCTGTGCTCCAGTGTACCTTAACCAGCACCTACAGAGGTGGAGAGAAGAGTACAAGGGGCTGTACGTGAGCTTCTCCCATCTGGAGAAGGGGACTGCCTTCCCCTGACAAACATCCGTATGTTCCAAGAGGTTGAGGGGAGGCTGATTTGGCTTTCAATAGGTGACAGTTTGTACAGAGAGCTGTCCCAAGACCAGTACATGCTCAACACGCAATCTCTCAATTCCTTCTCCTCCTCTCTTGCCTGAATGAATAAACCCCCTTCAAAACAGAATGTGTGTTGAAGACAGAAGCAGCAGAAACATCATGAAGTCCAGTAAATGCGCTGTGGCAACAGGTACCCTTCCAAAACCCAGAGACAGGGGAGCAGTGAAAGCGAGGAACGCAATGTGAAGATGATGAGGAAGACGGCTTGTGAACACAGCCTAACAAAAATGTCATGTACAAGCATAACACCAACGAACTGGAGACAGAACACAGAAGGATGAATTAAAAACACATTAAAGAACTCGTGGTCTTGGATGGCTGTTTGCTACTGCATCACTCTAAAAGATGCAGTATTTTTTCCTATTTTTTTCTTATTAAGAAAGTGAAACTTTAAATTCTACAGAGTGAACAACTAAGAAAAAGCATCTTCCAGGGCACAACAAGTCACTGCATAAACAGCCTTACCATGGTGTCCTTCAAATCCTCCAAAGGATTCGATAACCTGTTCTCAGAGCCATGAGCTTGGACTGCTGTCTCAAAAGTGTTCTGTTGTTAAATTCTCCCCTCCACATGCCAAAGACACAAACCAATCCCCATCTAACACTGCAGTCATCTCAAGTGGGAAAGAGGTGACCTAAAAATGTTGAAGCTGTAAGAAGAGCCACTAGAACGATATCCAGATACATGGGGGTTTCTATGTGTTGTTAAAGGACTGAAAGGAACATGTGGATACTGTCTTACTGTCTTTGGAAGTAGAATTTACCCTCTGCTTGCCACTCACTCTCCCTTCCCTTTAAGGTTTCTTTGTGGTACCCCAGAATACCTTATAACTTAAACCCCAAATGATATTTGACTTGTCAAGGTTTTTATATCCAAAAAGCCTTAACCATGAAAAGTTGTTTTAAAGACACGTGTACACAGCACTTCACTGTGCTTCATGGTTCTCCAGATCCGTGCCTAAACATTAACTACCTTTGTCCTCAGCAGAGACTCTGAGACTTGTCTCAGCAGATGTAACAACCAGGCAAAATCAAAGCTTTAAATGCTACATTTGGCAAATCTAAAATGATTTCTTTTTGCATTTACTTAAGAAATTAGTGCCTTTTTTATTTAAATAATATCAAAATAGTGTCTAGTGAGCAGCCACACACAGATGAACACCACAAATCAACACTGTCCAGGAAAGATTCTGAGTCAGAAGGACTCGCTGACTAGATCACCAACTGAACACCAACATCCTTCCAGCAACATCAGTCTCCAGAGAGAGTGTGTATAGATGTACACACAAAAGTAAGAATTATTTGGTTATTTGGTTTGGCATTTTAATAACATCATTAATAAATGTTTACAGTGGCAAACATTAAAAAATCAATATGTAAAGGAAATTACAGATTTAAATAAGAGCTTTTTGAGTGTTGTTTCACACCTCTGTATGTTCCTTTAAGGCAGTTTTATTAACATCAAAGCATTATTTACACACACATCATCATCTAACTCCACAAATCATACATGAGCTGCTTTGCTGGGGCTGCAGCATGTCTTGGGAATAGACACAAGATGTGTTGGGAATGTCACTAAATCCTCATCAGACTCTCGGCAAAGCAAATCAAACTGACACATTGTGCAGCACTACAACCTGTTTGTGATCCGGAACCAGCAGTGACAGATCTGGCAGTGCTTGAGGAGAAAGCAGTGTGCGTACTCCTGTTGTACACACACTGTCCAACAGCAGCCCTGGTCTTCCCCTGGGAGATTGTGTTTCAGAACACATGAAGCACCTCCCTAATTAAATTTACATTTTTATTGTATTTGAAGGGCACAGACTGGGAAGATTAAGAAGGAGAAAGAAAGTAATTGGAACTCCTCAGAGCATGGAGAGCTTCCTGACAGCTCCTTTGCTCCAAGACGTCTGCAAAACAAGGTGCTGTGAGAAGCAGATCCTGATCTTTCAAATGCCCGCGCATCTCTGGTGCTGGGCTTGGCTCATTCAGCAATTAAAACCCTAAATCCCACTCTGGCCTCTGTGCTGATGCAGGTGAAGTGAGCAAAAACCCACTTACACTGGCACAGCCAGGCCTGGGGTGCAGAGGGAATTCTGCCCCCAGGCTCTGTCTGATTCTCTTGTACAAGGAAACTGCAGGGTTTTGGATGGGGGGGGGGTCATTTCTAACACCCGTTATCAGTTAATGAGTGGCTGCAACCCTGGCTGTGATTGCACTGATGCTTTAGGAAGGTGTAGCAACATGCAGAAAGCAAGTGTGGGAGTTGTGATGGGTGATACAGGACAACTTAACGAACACAGAAAACAGCTGAGCTAATAAATGAACCACCAGGAGATGCCCATGGGCCAAAACTAACACAGCCATGCATGGTGAGGGCAGGCTGTGTGTGCCCAGCAATGCTGCTCACAGAGAAATGCCTACCAAAGTCAGGGCAATACACTCATGCCCAATGGGTCCTGGAGGGTCTACCTGAACCCACCCAACTGCTTGGATCCCATGAATACAACCAGCATGGCTGTTACTGTGCAGCTTGGGATGCCCAAATCCCTCTCAAAACGTCCCTGCACCAGTTACAACGTGGGGAACTGAGCTCCAGATTCCAACAAGAGCTGCCAACCACTGTGGAGCCGGACACCAGGAGCACTCCAGGCTTCAGCTCCTCCTGGGACTGCAGCTCTGTGTGGATACTCCACAAAACACACGCTTCTGCTGGAATCAGTGAAAAGCTTGGCACTGAGAGTGAGGGACCAGAACTGGATGCCAGTGTGAGCTGGTCACCACGATAAACCAGTGATCTTAACGGAAGACCAGAAATGCCTGCAGAGGAAGAATGGACCTTCTGTGGGTGCAGAGCTGTGCACTTGGTTCTGTTTTCACTTAAAACAACTAAAAATGTTTAAACTCTCTGGGAAAACAATGCCAGACTGAACCGAGTATTTGTATTGTAAACCCAGAACACTCTGTTCAGACCTAGATCTTTTAGGATATTTTATCATCAAAGGTAGCTCAGAAGGAAGATGCTTTAAGGAAGAAAACCAAGAGAATTCCCTTTTAAAGCTTCTCCAACTTTCCTCTTTTTACCCTTTTTGACAAAATCTCAGTAAAATGAAGTAAATTAGGATGCTTTTGAATTTGCTGAACTGCATCTTCCCTCCACTGAAAACGATTCCACTCCAACTGTCTTTGACAGCTTGAGGCTTCGTAAGTGCTAAACCCTGCAAACGCATCAGCTTACCTTCACTTAGGTGAGTGGAGATAGCTGGAGGTGAAATCACCCACACGCTTGTCAGAGGATGGGATGTGGGGAGGTTACGCAGTCAACCCATTAGAACTGGAACATGAGTGTGCTTATGGGCTTGTAGTAAAATACAACTACAGTAAACTCATTTTGGCTCTGCTTGTAAGTTCACATGCACATCCTGTGAGCTCTCCCCACGTGCTTTTAAGACGACAAATATATGCAACCACTGAATGTACCAATAACATTCGTTGACTTTAATATAAATCAATAATGAACAAAATGTATCTTGCTAGTAAAAGATAACCTTAAGGGGAACCGATTGTAAAATGCAGGTGATATTATTTACACTTCTTTTTTTTGCCATCAAGAAACCTCCTAAAGCCGCAACCAGCTCATGTCAAAGGACAAACAAGTAAAGAAAAGGAGTCAATACACACACATCGTAAGACAGTTTGATCCTGGCAATGCCACTTGTTGAAAACAGCCTTGTATTAAAATAAAAGGCATAGAAAAATCAGACCCGACAATCTCCTGTCGGGAACATCTGAACATACACTCGCAGCGTAACATGTGGGAATGTGAAGAACACAACTGACAGATGATCTCTGTATCATACCATCATCCCATGGCTCCCACGTGTTAGTCACTGAACTTTGTCAGGTTTGTAAACATGGTTTCTTCCCTTGCAGAATGCAACAAAAATCAGCAGAAACGTTTCAAAGAGCAATTTCATGCAGATTACGCTAACCCAGTAAGGCAGTGAAGTGCCAGTAAGCGGGGAGGGGTTTGGAGCTGTATTTACAGTCAATTCCAACAAAATACTACAGCGTTTGAGATGTACAGAAGAGAAACTGCTTGTTAGGGGGGGTTTTGGCTAATTATTAGCAGAAGCTTAAGCAAATCAGTGGCTAATTTCATAAACAGAAGAGGAAAAAAGTATTTTTATTTCTCTTTTTTTTTTCCCCTGGAGTAACTTCTTGAGACCTTAAAATCCTTGGTCCTTAGGGAGAGATGAGAACTGTCCTTTATTCAGTAGATCTTAACAGTGCAATGTGCAATAATTCCTAAGACCATCTACAAGTTTCCGGCAGCAGACTCCAGTAGAGCTCCTTGATTCAAGGAAGGAAGGAGGAAGGTAGGTAGGTTTTTATCTCTTGCCTGCTCTAGTCACGAAGAAGGTAAAAAATTCACTTAATTCTTATTACTGATTCCTACAGTCGCTGTCTTGTTACTTCAGATATAAAGGCTTCATACTGAGATACTGAAGGACACTTTTCTCTCTGCGTGCAGTTGAAAGGTGGAAAGAGAAAAGAAGAAAAGCTTACAAGTGGGGAAGTATAAAATATAGGAGTTAAGTCACTAACAGAACTAACAGCACTAACAGCATGCAGCAAAGGTGTTTTAATGGAGTCAAGAGGAGGGCAGGATGCCAAAGACAAGCTTTGCAAAAAGGCGGTTTCTTTGTGCTATGGAACACTTTTCGTTCTGTTAAACTGTTCTTTTAGGTTTATCAGTCCCTTTCTAAGAACTGACTTCAATATAACTCCTTTCTTAAAGTTTCTTTCTCAAGAAATATGAGAGACAAATGTCATTTTTACAGGCAGAAGGCTGATGGGAGGATATTCCCTTTCCTACACAGGCCAAACAATTGCTGGAAACCATCGTGCTCTGGCCTGACCAGTAAGCGAGACAGAAGCCAGTTAAGCAAGCAGCATTTACAACTGGTTAATGCAGTGTGCACTTGTTCTCACAGGTAATGCTGTTAGTTTGTTGTAAATGAAATTAATCTCATTTACGTTTTGGGCAGGAAACTCACCACTTGGCCCACAGCTCAGGTAGTGGGTAATAGAATTAGGAGCTTTGCTGCTCCCTAGACCTGCTTTTTGAATTTCTGCTTTCTGGGATAGCTTCCACATCTGCAGAGAAAAGCATTTCATGTTATTCATTGTGTTGATCAGGACATGAAAATAAACCCCTCATGCATTAAAATACATTCTACTCATTAGTAGAGCAAAAGGATATACTTAAACATCTTTTTTGTTTGTAGAGGAGAGGACAGAGGAGAGGGATGGAAGAAACTCGCTGGAAGTGCCTGCTCAACCACACTTGTTACAATTCATCCTAGCATTCAGAATAACCAGGTACTGTTCTCAAAGCCACAATCAGATACACTTCCCTTTCAGATACACTAACCCTGTATGAAAAGGAAATGGACACAACCCAATGTAACCCAGGCTGACTGACCCCAGCAGAGCAAGGACTCAGCTCCTCTGTGTCCATCAGTTCTGCAAAACACAGAATTAACTTTGCATGCAACAGCTTGAACATGCAAAATGCAGGCTCTCAATTTACTATTCACTGCAAGCAAAGCATCGAGCAAACCTTAACAGCAAGCACATCACTGAGCCTGACCAACACAACCTCTTCTGGTCAGCAGCCACCTATTTAGTGTTTGTAATTACCATGCAAAGCCCTAACTCTTCAGTTTTAAAGGCAGCAGGGACGACGGAATGAGCAAGGGCACCGTGCAAGGGCACCATCTGCATGGCTAAGGAGTGGCAGCAGTTTGGTCTGAAAGGAGCCTCACGGCTTCTTCCACTGTTTGAGCACAGACCACAAGAGGCATCCATGATGTTATTGTTAAAGAATAAAAAGGGGAGGAAAACTAACCCTTCTGTACATGAAAACATTTGCTTTCTCTCATATAGTAGAGAAATGCTGCCAATTTATGGTTCAGAGACACTAAAAGTTCTAGCAGCGTGCGTCTGCTGCTGCGCTGAACTCTGTGGAGCACACCGAGAGCACAGAAAGCTGGTATCCTTAGAACTGAAATGCAGCTCATTAGAAAGTTATAAACCATGCAAAATGGCACCTTGACCGGGACAAGGTGAGTCTAGAACTGCTGTAGAGGATACGAGGCACTCATGTTCCAAGGCACTAACAGTCATTCCGAAGCCCTTTGGGTTTAAGAGGGCAGCTGTTTTAATGCTGCCCCCCCCCAGAGGGGCAACGTAAAACACAGGCTAAAAGGCATTAAAAAGGCACAGATATTCACTCCCAGGTTTGGTCTGTTTGCAAAGCTCAGTGCTGGGAAGAGAAATGAGATGGTTAAACTGCAGTGCCCCATGGGCAGGACCTGGAAACAACATATCCAGTGCCTGGACAGCAGCTTCACCTTCATCCTACTGGGATGGCCTCTACAACTTCTCTGCAGACCTTGGCCTTGCTCCTGACTACAGTCAGGGTTCAGTGCTGGAGGGTTTGCAATGTATCTGGAGACTATCACTGGTGGGGTCTGTAGCTGTCACAGTCCAAGGACCTAAGCAGGACAAGGCTGGCAAACGAGGTAGTATCATGCCCTGAAGCTCATCTGACATCTGGGACAACAGCAGCTGATGTAAGGAGAAGATACCACCTCGAGCTACAAACCTGGTTCTTACCCTGACAAGCAGCCTTGCTGCAAGACACAGCCTTGCAATCAGTTAAGCAAATGACAAAGATGCTGGCAGCGCAGTGTGAGTATATAATAAGTACTCTGAGAGCTCTAGAATGCCTTAAATAACTCGCAAAACGTGCTATGCTCATGTCGCTTCAGCACTGTTCTCCTGAAAGCTAATTCCAGCACATCGGGGGATGAACAGAAACGGAGTCGAGTGACAGGGCCAGAGATCAGCACACACTGATCCTGCTGCCTGTGACATGCAGATGGCACTTCAGATTTGGGGCTGGGGTTTTTAACAGTGAGACAATTCTAGAGGGAGCTCGGCAGTAGTGGAGAGCTCGCTGCGAGCAACACTTAGCCCAGTACCAAGGGATGCCTGCAGCCACGGGGAAGGACGGCTGCTTCACTTTGTGGAACAGTCCTTTTATCCTGCACAAAATGCCTCTGAAACACCCAAACTTCTGCCCCCGTTCCTTTTCCCCACCTTGGAGTGGAGCTGGAGCTCTGGAAGGGCTATCTCTGTGTTCTATTAACAACTCTCATGTTTGAAACGGTGATTCCTGGACTAAGATACGGGATGTGTCTGCTGCTTTTCCTCAAGGAGCAGCGAATTTGCTGTCTCTCCCTAGTGAAACACTCAGGACTTAAAGCTCCAGCAGTACCATGAGTGCCACTGAACCGCTGGCGAAAGAGATTCAAATGTAAAAATCAGAATATGGCATTCATTATTTCCAGTATTTGAGATCTGAAGTTATTTCTCCTCTAGACATATTGTCATTCAGGTTTTTATAGCATATGCAATGTTAGCCCACCATAACTGTTGGTAACTATGGCCCCTGGCAAAAAAGTGCTCATCCAAAGCCTCATTAATTGGAATTTAGGTACAATACAATTTTAAACTGTTATATTTATTATAGCATAATATATCTATTGTTCTACATTCACCATAGAGAGGTTTCAAGCCATTGCAGACACAGGGGCACAATGAGCAGTTCCTTTTCAGCCTTTCTCTGTAGTTATCATTTGGAATTTAATGAGTTACTCGCTTCAGCATCCCTACACTCACATAACTTCCCAAGCAATGTCCTGGTGATTGTGTCTTTTATTTAGCTGTGTTAATGTAACAGTTATCCCTGTCACACATCTTTTCTATTGCATTAGTGTTACTTCTATTCAGAAGAAAAAATGAGCTTCCACCATGATCAGTACAGGTTTTTATTACCACACATCACAAGGAGTCTCCTATAACTCCGTTATTTGACTCCTAAGAAACCATACACTTCACCACATTTGTACACCAGGCGTGGAGAGACAAAGCATACAAAAGGGAAGAGGTGGAAAGGGTCATTTTTTCATTACAAGTGCTGCGTATCATGCGAGTATTTATCACCTCCTCCTGACATTTATTAGGACTATGAATGGTCTTTGCATTTATTAATGTCCAAGTAATTTAATAACTATGAACAGTAATTCATGTTTATTGTGCAAGCTGGAGGCATTGTATCATGGGGCTGTAACTTGTTCCTTGTGCAAAGTGCATTTATGCCAGGCCATGGCATAAATGAAAAGGGTGAGACACTGGAATCTCTCTAAACACTTCTTTTCATTAGTATCTTGTTTATGCAAGAAGAGGGGGGCAGTATTTTTACTCCAAATACATCCTCAATGTGTTACTGTTACATCTGAAAGCACGAGCACAGCTGAGAAGTCCTGGTTTTGCACTGGAATTGCTCTTGGTGCCATCTGCGGCAGTGCAGCATGCGACTGGTTTGACATGCATTCAATACCATACAGGGAGATACTGAAGTATCTGAGATGTGTGACAAATAAAACCATAGCTTGCATTATAGACTTTTCAAGGCATGCAAAATATATACAGTGCAATTAATGGGTCATGCAGACTTTGGTGAGGTTACAATTATACATTCAGACATGCTGGAGTACACAACCGAGCTCTACAAACATCCACCCCCAGATCTAACATGGGATTGTTCTGTTATTGGAGTGAAATCTCCTAAGTCCAGCGGACACTGAGCAGAACACCTATGTGTTGTGTGAGCCTATATAGATATATATTTAATACAACAACCTCCTTATCATACACAGCCATACTCGTACCACACAGTTTTGTTATCTTCAGAAACCAGCAGTGGGGATTCAGCCTCACTGGTGTTCACACACGGGGTAGGAACAAGTTCACTACTCAGAGCTGACCGTGCGTCACTACGAGCAGGCTCCTGGGGAGCAGGAGGCTGCTCTGGATTCTTTGGCACTGATCTAAATGCTGCCAGATTTGCCTGATCAGTTGGTTTGGATGGAGGTCTGTGAGGCAACCCACTTATATTACTAACTAATTCAGTGTTAAGGGATAAAAATGGCTGAGTCACAGTGAGCGACCCTGCGCTGTCGTTACCAGAGAATTTATCATTAAACACACTTGAGCTTAGCAAAGTTCTCTCCCGAAAATGGGACCTTTCCATCCTGGAAGTTTTAGGCACATCAGAGTGACATCCTACAGGACGGGGTTTAACTGCAGTAGCTGCATCGCTCTCTGGAACACAATCTACTCTGTAAGCCACACAGTGAACAAAAGGAGAGGGTAACCGGTGTGCCGAGTACTCACTAGAGGCCGACGGAAGGCTCCTGTCAGCAGTGGCTGGCGCTGGATCCACTGACACAGGCTGCCTACTGTCCTTAGACAAGAAGTCATGAATGCTTGTCCTTCGCGTGGTTCCTTCTGCCGTGGAGATGACGCTGCTGGCACGAGGTAAGGTGGCGTAGGGATTGCATTCGCGGGATTGGCGCTGGGAAACGCTCCCCTGGAGCTTCTCCTTAACGGATTTGGCCTTCCCTTGGGCGCCTCCTGTCAACTTGGGAGAGCTAGTGACGGTGGGATCATCGCTCTTCCGAAGGCTGGGCCTCACCAGCTGCTCTGGCTTTAGGGATCGTCCGTCTGAGAAGTCAATGGTGGCTTTGACGCTCAGTGATCTCACGATGCCACAACCGGCAGACGGCGGCTTCCTCAGCTTCTCCTTCCCTGCCAGCTCCGAGGACTCGGATAAGCTCCTCATCACTTCATCTAACAGATTCTCTTCACTTGCTGATTTCATCTGTCACAAAGGTGAAACATGACTTTATACACTGGAATTCTCACCTTTGTGGACACACTATTCTATGATGCTATAAATGCAGAACTAAAAGTACTTGAATTTCTCAGATCTAAAAGTAGCATGTACCATGGTACACACCACTGAGTCTTCCGTACAGCTTACAAGTACTTAGAAAACCAGGGAGAGCACAACTACCTGGAGTCAGCTTCTCCAACACTGATTAACTCAGCAAATCATATGGTCAAAACTCCAAGTTCAGCTTAGAATCACAGAACAGTCAGGGTTGGAAAGGACCT
>JAOEHY010008697.1:0-19777 GCA_025447955.1 Psilopsiagon aurifrons | reverse complement strand
AGGGATGGAGCATTCACAGCTTCCCTGGGCAACCCATTCCAGTGCCTCACCACCCTCACAGGAAAGAACTTCTTCCTTCTATCCCAGTCTAAAGCTTTTGGTTATTTTGGTCACATCTTCTATGTGTCATTCACTTTGAACTCCATCTCGGTGCCCCTTTCTCTCAGCTGTGTCTATGTCTGTCCTGTTTCCATGATTTTCTTCCCATTTCCTCTCTCCTCTCTCAGATGTTTCTGCAAATACTTTGCAAAGATGTTGGACAGGACCGGTCCCAGCACCGATCCCTGAGGGACACCACTCGTTCCTGGCCTCCAGCGGGACACTGAGCACAACTCTGCGTTCCCTTTGCCTTATTCAGATTCCAGTGAGCTCCAAGCTCCCTTTTTTTGTGCCCAGTTGAGTTAAAAAATGAAAGTGAAGCAGATGAGAGCCTCTCCTCAGGGAATGAAGTAAAGCATCACCCTCTTCCTGAGGACAAGAGCTGAATGGGAAGTAACCCTACTCTGAGCTTGTGGCCTTCACCTGAGCTCTGCTGTGTGCACCAGGTATCAGGTTTGTGCAATAGGGATGGACTTTCCCACCTAATTCAGTAACCTGGAAAGAGTTAAGTGGCAAAATCCCAACTGATTTTGAGTGCAATACAGTGAGTGCAGTTTATCAGGATACCATCCACACCACTCCTTAATGCAGACACGATCAGTGACTCCACACAGTTTCACAGCCACACTCACTCTGAGTCTTCCATTAACTGCGCAGGGGATAACGTAGTTAAAGCATCCACTAAACTAACCTCACTGGAGGTGCTCTTGTTGCTCTCTTCCAGAAACTGCTGCAGGGTCACGACTTCACTTCCAGGGGAACCCGTTCTGATGTGTCTGCCACGAGCATCCAGCGTCTCGGGCGTTCGCTGCTGCAGCACAGGACTGGACCTCGTGTGACCCCTCAGGTACTGAATGGGGCTGCTGCTGCTGCTGGACCATGCCTCGTGCTCGTGCAGCAGGCTGAACTCCCCGCTGCTGTGGCTCTGGGGCCTGCTCTGATTGTGAATTGCACCTGCTTTGGGGCAAATGGCATTCAGTGATTCCACAACCGTGCTCACATCCAGAACAGTATCAGATTCCATTAACAAATTCCACTTAAAATACTAAATGCAGTCCAAAATACTACAGCCAGTTGTCCTTTCTTCCTCAAACCAAGCAGATTAACACAACTGCACTCCCCTGACTTACCTCTTACAGCTCTTTAAACATCATGGGGGGTTCTGAATACAGCCCCTACCTCTCACTTATAATCTGGGCCTCCACCTATGTAACATCATGTTCCAAGAGGCTGAAGAGGAGCCTCCACTCTTATTCAGCATCACTGTGAGGCACATGCTCTACTGTACCAGTAATGAGTTTTACATTAAATGAAATACAAAGCATGGAATGGAAAGAAAATGTTTTCTTAAACAGAGCTCTTCAATGAGGACAATTTAGGAATGCTGCTTCTCCCCCAGCTTCTGCTGTTACTTCTGGTTTATGACAAGTGTGGCCTACAGGAAGCACACGGCATCCAATGCAAAATGAATCCCACAGCACCAATTCTTTTTGTTCCTCAGTAATTGTGAATTGCTTGGAAAATACTGACAAAAAGATCAAGTAGTTCCTATGTCACGTTATTCCCAAGAAATGAACTTAACTTGGAAGAATGAAATGTTCAATGCTGCACAGAAACCGGGGCGAGGAGAACCCCGAAGAATCATGGAACAGACACAAATTAGACTATAATAAAACCAATCCAAATCTCGAGCTGGCATTCAGCCCTCAGCTTCCAATCTGATACTGTTTAATAAATGCAAACTACTAGCATTAAATGAAGTCTTGAGCTGGCAGCATTCTGGTCTAGTACATCCAATGGCCTGCAGCTAGAGATTATTATTTCCATTGTAACCAAAAATGTCTCAGGACTCATGATAAATGAAATGCAAAGGATGCAGCTAAATCCAGGGATGTTATCCATCCCTTAGAAACAGATACAGATGACTACAGGCTGGTATTTCAGCTGCCATTTTCACCAGTTTGTGTGTTACACACAGAGCTTAACAGCAGCAGGATGCTCGGAGAAAAAAACATAATGAAGCAATTCCTTGCTTCCAAATGAGCCATTTTAAAGTAATTTGGGGGAGTTCTTCTTCTGTAACGTTCCCCCTTGGGTTAGGTTTGGTTTACAATAGTTTGTAACTAATATCACCCTCTTAGTATTTGTGAAAAACCTAAGTTATATTAAGTATCCTTTCCTAACTTGAGGAATAAAGGCTATAAAACACCTAAAGAAAATCAATCTGTGGTGTTTAGTGGGCATTCTTTTACGGTTTACTTATTTTAACCTATACTAGATGATCCTACAGAGAAAACAATGGACATGAAGCACGTATGTGAATTCGCCTATAGCATACCTTTGACTTCATGGAGTGAAGCATTGTTATTGCTATTGCTAGTGGATGTTCTGCCACTATCAAGGCTGGCTGGTCTGGAAGCTAAATGGGAAATGAGGAGACACGATGAGGAACCAAGTTATAGCGGGCAGCACGGTACCTCCACATTCTGCTCACAGAATGCTCAGAGGCAGGATCATGCACTACTGCACAGGCTGAGCATGCCCATTGCCAACAAAGTGGTTTCTTACACATCAGAAAGCGAAGGGATTTCCAGGCAGCCCAAGAGGACACTTTGGGAAAGGGCACTACAGGAATAGTAAAGGTACAGGGAGAGGAAAAGAGAAATAGAGAGAAGAGTGCATGTTTAGAGTTGAAACAGGCTGGTTAGTGGGAAACCAGGGTTTGCAGGTGAAGGGCATGCAGCAAGCGGCTGGTGAGCAGGTCACTTACAACAGATTTGACAAGGAACCTTGCACAGAGTTGAAATGCCACCAACAGGAGGAGCAAGAGCATCTGCACAGATAACGGCCTGCACTCCTGCGCAACACAAGGAAACGCGCTGTTACTGTCCCCAGAAAGGCCCGTGCTCCTGCTCATTTTAAGTATTAAAGCTTCACTGCTACATAATCTATCTCAGCTTTCGCTTCAAGCGTGGCTTGAAGGCAACGATCTGCTGAAATACATGACAAGTTTAGGTTTCACTGCAGAATAAACGCTTGAATAATCAGGCCAGATTTGGATTTGGGTTAATAAATGGCTTTTAGGATGGAAATCGTAACTTCTTTTCTTTTACTATTAACTCCAAATAAATTCTTAAAGGGAAAATGTCTTGATCCTGTTCAGATGCACTTCATAGATACTTTCTACTAGATAGAATATCGACCAGAGATACAGAATATCTGATGTAGTAGTTAAGAAAGAAAAGAACAATCTGAAGAAATGATACTACGCATTCAAGAGAGGCGAATCACAGAACGCATGCTCACTCCTAACCATGCCATTCACTCCTCTTTGCAAAGCTGGTTAACATTCACATACTATATCCTTAATTCAGTTAGTTAAAGTTCACCTCTTACCATGAACTCTCGATCCTGTACTAGAATCATCACTAATACCTTGTGGACTTACATCTTCGTAGGATGTAGTATCTATACACAGAGACATAAAAAGAAGATGTAAAATGAAATGAAAAGATTATTGAAATATGTAAAATATACTGCGGCATTTTTCAAACCAATCCAGTTTTACTTAGGTAACAACGCTGCAGGAAAAACCCACAAACACTTTACATGACCACAGTTATTAAACCTATGCGACATCTTAGCACTGCAACTCAATTTACTGAAGTTGCTTTCTGTGGAGTAACTTATAAGCAAACCCAGTATTTACATGAAATGGCTGTTACACATAGTCACGGCACGGTGCAAAAAGCTGCTGCCTATACCTTTATTATTTAGCAACTGCTTGGATCTGAAGCCTGCAGAAGAGTTGACAGCTGCAAAGTTGATAGCTGTAGTAGAGAAGGCCATAGCTCCCAACTCCTTCCTCCTTTTACCCGCAGATATATCATCAGGACCCTCCAGATGCTCAGAACTACCTGTCCATTGTCCTCCTGCTAGGACCATGGACTGCACCAGGTCATTCATGGCTGGGATGCAAATGAAAGCAAATGATCAGCGTGGTCAATGTATTCGCTTCTGGTCTTATTTTGTACTGCAAAACGTTGGACAGTTCTAAGCATTAAAGCACATTGAATACTGGAAGATACAAGCACAAAATCATTCGTGTTATGACATGCAATCGGCTCAATGAGTGAGGAGTGGTGTAAGTCAAGCGACTCCTTTCAGCTCAGTATGGGTCTTAAAACTGCTTTTATTAGGTATAATCGCCATGCTTGCGCTGCAGTATGCGTGTTAGAAGCTTTGATTCACTGCTTGCAATGAGCGAATGGAATGGAGAAGGATAAAATGGGCAAAGGTGTAATACAACATGATGTCAACAGTGATACGGGATCCTTGTACAGTGCAGGTTACTGCAGGGATACTGGATTTCACATAACAACAAATAAAAGGGTCTGCAAAAGATGACATCTGATGATATTCCCCTTCACTGCACAATAACCAGAGAAAATTGTCCAACCCGCATTGGAAAACCAAATAAAGCAACTCAATACAAACACTCTGGCAACAACAACTGATGGATACTTGAAGAGTGACAGACCACCATAGCGCCTCGCACTATCTCCTACCCTGTCTTGAAACAAAAGATTACAGTGATTTCTTAACAAAAGCCTTATGAAATATGTGATTTGTAACTATTTAGATTAACACAGTGCACTGTTGATTTATATACACATAGAGACATGTGTATATGGACAAGTATGTATACAAATATATGCAGTCACGATGCACTGAATATATACATGTACGTGCATGTGCGTGTTTAGTGTGGGTATAGTACTGGGGAGGGGGTGTGCACATATATAAGGTATTCAGTGCCAAGGTTTCAAAAGGGAAAAGCTCCAGCTCCTTGTATTGTAGCAGGACTTGCACATTGCAAAAGAGGAGGTAAAACACAGCGCAGTCCAGGGAGAGGTTAGTGAAAAATTAGTAATGGAAGCCAGTGTAGCCATTGAGAAGAAGCTGAACTGTCAGAAAGTCTTACACATGGAGCGACGGTAGAAGGCCTTCATTTTGTCTTTTTCCTTCGGTCTGTTCCTCAAAAAGGGCAGTCTTTTCAGTGCAACCACTTTAATGTCATAGCATGAGGAAAAACGGAAACAGGGAAATGAAAGAAAAAAGGGGAGAAGAACAGATGGAAGTTAAATGTTGAAACTAAGGACAGAAATGAATGTCTGAGTTTAAGCTATGCTACACGCTATCGTTCTCATGCTTCTGTGTGATAATGAAACATGAAAGCTACACTGAAATATGAAAACTACACTAGGAAAACCTTAACAACCTCAGAAATGCACTGAAAATAATGGTGAAGACGTAATACGCTTTGAAAGTTAAGTGCCAAGCTCTTGGAAAAGAGAAAGGTAACTTCTCTGCAGACTATTATAAAGATTATCTGTTTTTTACCGTGAAAAATAACATTTCTTGAACGTAAAGAAAAATGTGAAGCAAAACAGCTTAAAATGAAAGCAACTAAATACAATTCTGCTTTAAAATCTGCTCACATCAGTATTTTTTGCACTCCTGTCATGCCTTGCCCTGCATCTCTAATAGGACCCAATCTATCATCAGGCTTCATTTGCCACACTGCTAACTGATGCCTTTGGTTATCTACTGTCTTGTAGGAAAATGACATGGACCTGATGTTCAATCTACTGCTTGCGTGCAGTGACTGCAGTGTTTTACCGAAATAATCCACTTCAAATCTGTAATAGGAAAAGCAAAGTCAAGGTTTATGGGCTGGAATGGGACTGACCAAATCTTTTAGCTGAACTAAGAGATTTAGACAAAAATAGAAGAATTAAATCCAAACGCGAGTGTTGCTGTAACATTTTGGGAGGGCTAAGAGAAAACTGAAGTCTATATAATACATATAAAGTACCATAAAATAGAGTTAAAGTTACAAATAGTATTACAAGATAGAGGAGAGGGGATCCCAAGTGAATCTTGTGCTTAGGTTCAGCTCTTCTGCACTAGTAACACTTGCTTTTTCGATCACCAGATAGAGGTGTCAGCCAGCTGCCAAGCACCCAGGAGCCACATGCAAATGACTGGCATGGAAAGTGGAATCATGGAATTACTGAGCAGCACCCTTTATGCAGGTCTGAAAGCCCAGTCTATCAGCCCAAGATCTGCTCATGTCATCTCCCTCGAGTCACTTCTGGGACACGTACTCTGTGATTTACACGGGGTCTCTGCATTACCGGCAGCTTGTTATGTAGCAGTTTGGGTTTTAGAGCATTATATATACATATGCATTTGTAAGTGCACATGAACTACCCCGAAAGAGAAGGACATCGTCCTCTCTATCTATACGGGAGAGGAATCTATAGTTTCAATCTTCGTATTATTCTGTGTTTGCACTTAGTGAATTGTCCAATACAGAAGTATACAGTATTTGGGCATACATAATGTGTACTATTTGTATTTTATCATGTACATATACTTGTATGTACTTCAAAATAAGCAGTTATTTTGGTTTGGGTTTTATCAGCCCCATAAAGCTTTCCTCCTCTTGTAGACCCTGAAGAAATAAGCCAAAACCAACATAAGCATGGATGCTGCCTGGCTCATAAACAGCAGAGGCACTGCTGAACCTCCCCCAAAGGGGATGCGTGTTGTTTATCTAATAGTATATAGAACCCTGCCAAAGGAGCATGAGGCACAGCATCAGACCAGTTTTCTAACAGGTAAATCATCAGTTTCAGCATTAATCCCATCAAACCAAAGAGGCAATCCTGCTCTGCTTTTTGCCATCACGGTGAAACATGATTCTTTGTGCCTTCTATAACCCTTTATAGACAACCCCCCCCCATCACTCCATAACACTTTAGAGATATTTGATCCCTCTTCATTAAAAATGACCACCCAAATCTTCCTAAAAAGCACACAGAGGATGTCCAAGACTCCCTGAAGCTGCCTGTGATTCCTGTTCGTTACCACAGATACCTCCCAGAGGAGTGATTTATGGCTCTGAGCAACTGCACCAAAGAGAAAACTCCGCTGCAACCATCGATGTCCTGGAAACCATCCATCAAAACCTGCCCCTTGGCAAAACGCAGCCTCCTGGAGTGCAGCAATTACCTAAGGGAATTCTGCATAGAATACAACTATAGAAAGGTCTTGCCCAAAACCACTCGAATGGCCAAGCTACAGCAGGAGCGAACAGGCACCACGGCCTAGTGTAGGCCACTTGAGCTCTTTACACCTTTATTCCACCAGGCTTTAAGGCCAGGATGGCAGAAGGACTATTTCTGTCCTAGTCAGCAGCTATGCCAAAAGCTCCAGTTCATCAGCTTTTCTTTCTCTTCTCAGTGTTCTATGACACGTTCTTGCTTCCTGAGCTGAGAATGAATGATGAGCACTGCGGAATGCCTCCACTGCTCAGGAAACCTCTCATTTGGGATCTTCCTGCTGTTTGCCAGAAATACTGTGGGGAATTCTCTATGGAGAGTATTAAAACCCTCCAATCACTTTGTTCATGCCACAAGAAAAGGTCAGGCAGACATCTTCTGAAAGCTTTGGTAGTGGAAATGGAGCCCAATATACTACTTTCTGCTTCCACTATGACACGATGTGTCCTCCCTCCTTTGCAGAGCACCTCAAGACCCGCAGGACTTCAGGCCCTCCAAGCCCTCAGGTGCTGCTGTCTCTGCAGAACAGGGGAGCCTGATTTTGGCCCCAGGATCACCTATCTCTGTAGATGAGTTTCAAGGTCTCTTGCAAACATCTGCATCAGAAAGTGTCCTGCAGCAGGAAAGCAGCCTCCATCACCAGCTTCCAAAGAAGAAAACCCACAGATCTCACGCAGAGAACCCATCTGTCAGCAGTGGCAGTTGCAGGATAGCTCATTCTGGAGTCAGTATCTCCTCCTGCTTCCTGTGACAGGGGATATGAGGTACGAAACCTACATACCTCAGAGATGACTTCACGTCAGCTACTCTGTCCTCTGGCTTTGGAGAACACCGTGATGTGTGCCAGGGACTGCCATATGGGGAATGTTAGCTGCCTTCCCTTGGAACCATCTCCATCCCCAGACACAGGAGACCAGGGGGCAACAGAACCTGTCTCTTCCCATACCCAAAGCTGCCTTCAACCAGCATGGACAGCTACAATAGCTGAGCACATGTGTAGACAGGCAGCAACTCAGAGGTTTTCTCTTTCTTGTAGCTTCTTTCAGTGGAAGCTGCTACTGCCAAGCCACTCCTTACAGACAAGAAAGCCACAGTGTCCTGATATTTGGGATTGAACAGTCGTTCTTAGAGCAGGAGAAACAGGCTGCAAAATGCGCACCATTACTGGTACTTTGCACCAAGATACAATCCTGCTTTGTGAGATGCAAACTGTCAGCACTGAATTGGCACATCAGTCCTTCAAATTCTATCAAAACCTGTGGTTTCCATGGCGATGTGTAATGGAGGAAGGTTAGGATCCAGGATTAGATCAGCCCTTCCTGTGTGGATAAATACACTGGGATGAAGGGGAACATGAACAAAGTCCATGGAGCAGAAATTAATGAGGTCTGAACAACTTCAAACCTCTCTGAGGATCAGCCATGGTAACTTCAGCCGTGGCTCCACCAGGAGGTAACTGCACGCTACAAGGTCCCAGGTATCATGCAGAGAAAACTGTCACACACAAGGACCCTTCCAGAACATGAAACCACTGACACGGATGTGGATGGTCTGAACCAAAGCATGCACACTCCGGATTCGAACTAACACACTTGCAAACACATCCACTGTAGCTTCAGCCATTCCCGAGCTCCACAAGACTTCAGGTGAGATGTAAAAGCAACAGTTGCTTATTTCAAGTCAAAAGTACCTGTTTTGAACCTGAACAGACCCTCACTTAAAAAAGCCAAATTAGCAAGAAAGTGGTAAAATGTAACCTCAAACTTACTGTTTTCTTCACTTAGTCAAAAAAATGCTCACAAATTGGATTTTAAGCTCCCCTGACATAGTAGGGTTTGGTGGCTTTAGCTTTGACTAAGCTTCTGCAAGAAGTATAGCACTAAAAATGCATCATCATGGCTTCAAATCATTTCTAACACAGCAAATTCAGAGCTGGCACGGAAGCCAGGAGCCCAATCTGCTGTCTTCTGAAACCCAAGACATCACATTTATGAAAGCACTGCAAAAGTGACTGTTAACACACGCATATCCTGATGCTTTTACACACACAGCCAAAATGCTTTTGGTGCATAACTATTAAATGGAATCGTTCCAACCTGATAACGGGGCTGCGATATTAGCTCTCAAGTTGTGAGAAATTGGGCAGCTTATGTTTCATGCCACGAATGGATTACAAAAACTAGAGATAATAAATGGGCACACTGCACAGAATGTGGCCTTTTACAATGGGCATCCCAATGTGACAGCCGTTGGGCTCTTGCAAGGTGAGCATATTGTGTCTGGAATATTGTATCTATCCACACCTCTGTAACCCTCCTCAGTGTCCCTCAGCCCTTAACTCCAATCTTAAGGCTTCTTAACAGGTTATGTCTCTAAATTGCCTCTTCCTATTGCCTATTCAAACAGTACAAAAGTTCTTCATCATTGGCTTTGTGAGATGCTGCAGAAAAACCTCCAGACACAGATCTCTTTGGCAGCTAAAGGATGGTAGCACAGCCACAGCTTGGAAAGCACTTCCAAGGCAAGGGGAAAGGTTCATGCTGGGACAAGAGGGACAAACAGAAAAGGGTTCTAGTGGTGGCATGGGACATTCTATCCAGGATTCTGCTCGCCTGACCCAGGAACAGCGCCTGCTTCAGCTTATCCCAGCACTGTAAATGCATTTTAGTATTTAGAGCTGAAGATACGCTAAGAACTAGTTCCTGCCCAAACACTCAAGGGGTTTGCAAGAAGTCAGTACAACTCTGTCATTAATAAACGACTTCAGGCTTCATTCCTAAAGACTTAAACCCTCCAAAACACAGAGCCTTTTCCAGCACCTCTTAACTTTTAATCACATCAAAAAGACGTTTAGCCAAGGATTATTCATAGACAAACAAATGCTTTGCAGTACTCACTGCTACTCTTTTTGGTGCCCAAGGTCTGCCCATCCTCCAGAGAGTTGGAGCCCACAGAGGAGCTATCCTGACTGTCCTGGTGGGGCAGCTGCAGGAAGCCCTCACTGGACTCTGAGCGGGTGGGTGTAAGAGTCATGGACTTGAGGCGCTCTCTGTTAACATCCTTCTTGGACTTTATCAGCTTCCTCATTTTCAGAGTGATCCAGTTGCCCCTTCTGTTACCAATGACACAGCACATCGATAGCATTAATGATACACCACTCATACCTCCAGACTTTTCCTGCTTTGCAAGCAAGAACACAGATATGATCCTGCTCCCCTGAAGTTTAAAGGGATATTGATTTTCAGCTGGAGCAGAACAGGTATGTCATGGCTTAGACTTGTGCTTAGATCACGTTCATCAGTACCTTCTTGGTGGAGATGGCTCATAAAATTTATACTGATCCATTATCTTCTCCTCCAATTTCTCCTTCTGTCGCCGTAATTCATTCAGCTTGTCACTGTTAACAGAAATCAATGATGATGCATGCTTCAAAACTGCATGTGTAACGTGTGAATAGCACGTTCCTAGACAGCTGTTCTCTCAAAGTTGTCACTTAAGAGAACTCTTGTATAAGACATGTTTCTTACTGAAAACTCAGGAAAGACACAGCAAACCAACAGTCTAACATTAATGTTATAAGCTTGAAAAAAATCCATTTGCTTTTATTACACAACAGAACTTTCCCCCTTTTTGAATAATAATAAAGTGCACAGAGGCTCTAACGCAATCACTCAGTCATGCACTCTTTCTGTCAAATTCAAGTCAACCCAGAAACTTTGCTTGTAGCAGAATGAGGAGCACATAACATTTGTAGTCCTCATTTGCATCCTCAGCAATGAACACAGTTGCACTGAGCCTTCAGAACCAGGAATGTGTTTGTAGTTTATCTGCTTTTCATATACAATTTACATTTGTCTTTTAAAAAGAGAAACACTTCAGAAGTAGCACATTTCAGAATGTTGATTTCTATATGAAACAGAAGCTTTAAAGAGGTATTACTGAAACTGCCCTAAAGACAATAATTTCATTGTTTTAAAGACTCACATGTACTGCCTTTGCTCTACATGGAAGAGATCCTTGCTTTCCATGTTCTGCTCAAGTAATGTTCTATTCTGTAGCATTAATGTCTGAATTTGATCTAGTAGATGTCTGTTTTCCTCCTCCAGATTTCCTTTAAGCTGGCTAAGCAGCTGTTAAAATACATGAAATGGTACATGCATATATATGTGAGCATATTTACACACAGAGAATGAGATTATCAAGAAAACTGAGGTCTACAAAGGGACTCAAACAGAAAACTTCACTAAATCATGACTCAACTGATAAAAGTCTCTTTGATGCTTTAAATAACTTCAATCAGTTTACCTAACACGAGCCCCAGTTTTTGTATTGCGTGCACAAGAGGTAAATTAATGGCTTCAGACCCACTTCTTTATCTATAAACCCAGTGATTAATTCTCAAGCACTTCATAAGGTTTCTATGTATCTAAAAATACATTTCTATGAACATTACAGTGAATTCAGTCATGATCACAGCATAATTCTCACATACCTCACACTGATTATTTAGCTTTGTTGATGTAATATCCAGTTGTTGGTACTGTTCTTTGAGTTTGGAAAACTCCGCTTCCAATCGTGTTTGCTCTAGTTTGGAATTGTTCAATAGTGTTTTCAAATTCTTATGATCAGTTTGGAGAACTTCGTTGTCTCTCAAGAGCTGACTGTAGGTGTGAGTGAGCCTGGAATTAAAAGACATCATGAAAGAATATATGCAGATAGAAGGAAGTGTACTCGTGTTTCAGAGGGAATGTGGGTAATGACACTTCTCTATGGAGCAGCTCTCTGCTACTCCATAGAACCCATATAACCATTTCTTGCTATCGCGTACTGTAGGTAAGTCATCTCAGTCTAACTTTCCCAGGTATGCATTCTGATTTAAGCCAACCACTCTGGGTTCTCTGTATGGTTAAAACCAAAGCAGGATTCCTAAATGCAGACACCACAACTGGTTTTAAGATCCTGCTTTTTAAAATACAAGAATCTTACACACAAGCTAGAGTTTCTTCCCAACACAAACCGGTAATTACTAGGAACAATCCAAACTCTTTGGCAATGATGGAGGTTCATATATTGATTCTGGGCTCCCTCTGTCCCTGTGGGCCTGACCATGTCCCTTTCTAAAAACAACCTCCAGCCCCTACTAATCCTCCTCACACAACACCAAAGGTAGGAGGCATTTAATTGTGAGCCTCTTTGCCAGATGAGCAAACCTTAATGCCTCTGCCTGAGGGGGGAAGTATCATGCTATGCAAATACTACTGTTAAATCTAAGTACTTATGGCAAGCCATATCTCAGTTGCAGGGGTCAAGCAGGGCTTCACCACCCACTGTGGTTCTACTCTTATTGGTATTAACCTCAATTATCTTGCCCCTTAAGCTGCTCATGCGGAGTGGCTTGCTCCCTCTACAGCTCACAACCATCCTGCATCGTGCTTGGCCTGGCATTCCTGAAGATAGTATGTGGAATTCAGTATCTTCAGGATACAATAATTACATTTTGTGGGTTTGAGTTTGGGCTCTTCCTATTCAGTCTTTCTAAGCAGACTGCGTCACAGACCAACAAGAGCTGCTGTAAGGTGTGAATTGTAAATGTCCTCAACTGCAGCATCAGGCATTAAGAAATTCGAGAGGACACAACACTTATTTACACTGTTCAAGCAAGTGCTCAGAGCGCTGCTAATACACATATTCTGTATCTGAATATGTGTGTTACTTCATGTGTAATATATTCTGTATGTACCATTCTACAGCTGACTTCTGCTTTACCTTTCATTTTCATCACGGAGTTTTTTATACTCCGCTGCTACAGTTTCATGCTTTGCATTTTGCTGCAGCATCTTCTCCTGCTCTACCTTGAGTACCTTCTCCAGTTCTTCCAGCTGCACTTTCTGTTTCAGCAACTGGTTGTACCTGCAAACAAAATTAATATTGAAGTTACTCTTTTGTGGAATGACAAGAAAATATGGAATTTTGGGCAAAAGTCTCAAAGTTTAAAGATCTTAATGTTGCATTTAATACTGATTTTATTCATACTAGTTATACAGTGGCTTTGCCTCAGGAACCGCAGACTAATTTCACTTATGCCCGTTAGTATTTACCTATCTTCCAAGTCCTTATGCTCCACCTCCAGGTTTTTGTGTGCGGATTTCAGACTCCCATGCTTGGCAATCAGAGATTCGAACTCCGAAGCCTGGCGCTCGTGCAGCTGCTCCAGTTTCTCATGGTCTTTGAGAAGTGAATCATAGAGCGACTTCAGATCCTCACGCTCCTTGAGCACACATTCATTCTCAGTTTCTAAAGCAGACTGCTGGATCAGCAGTTGTGCGTTCTGGTTCATAAGAGATGTGCTTTGAGAGTTAAGGGTGGAATTTTCAACCTGCAGTCAGAAGCATTTGACAAGAGCTGCAGGTTAATTCCACAGTCTGGATTACTTTGTCTATCACCTCCTACTGAGAGATTTCTTGAATTTAATCCTTAGCATCTTAGCAACCTTCAAGTTATTGACATGGGAGGGGAAGATATCAAATTACTGTTTACCTTCAAATATCTGTTAAAGTGCTGTCAAGATGAGAAGCACGTTTTCCTGATACGACTGAAATAAGGTGAACTTTCATAGTGGCATAAATTGGGTTTTTTAGTCTTTATTGTATAGAATCCCTATTGTCCCCACAAAATTCTTATTGTACTCACATGTTCTTTACAATGAGACTTCAAACAGTAGCATCCATTTAACAGAGAGTAAGGGAAATAAAACAATAGCACTGGAAGGAACTGTCCATGTTCTGTTTTACTGAGGAACTGCCATTCCTGGTTCGCTTCCAACAGCAGTAATGTCACTTGGTCACCATGTACATGTTGTGAGAGCTGGTGTACAGTTTCTCCACTGATTATGTCAGAAGAGTATTAATGTCTATTAACACATTAAAGCCTTCAACAGTTGACAGATAAAAAACCCCAAAACAGTAACAACAACTTTACTTTCTGTGCCTCTGGAAAGCTTAACCTGAACTAATCATTGGAGATCTCAAAAGAATGGCTGATACTTAACACACTTGTCATCTGACCTGTGTTAGGCTAGATTCCTTCTCTTTCCTATTCAAGACATGAAAAACACAAACTACTGAGGCTTCTAATGCCCTCAGGGTATCTATTAAGGGAAAAAAACCCAAATCTGTCCCTCCAGCGCACGCTGTTACTAAGGAACAAATCCCTTTCTGTTGGAACTGCAGCATTCTTTGTTACAGATGAGAAAGCTGAACCTTTCACTGGAAATGAAGTAATGTCTGATGGCATGTGCACGCTGTGAAACTTCCCAGACTGAAGCCCGAGCTTGATGTAGCTCAGAATTCCCAGTTGTCCTTTAAGACATCTTTTCTCACCCATGCTCCTTACGGGAACTGGAAGGAACAGTCGATTAATGGTTGCCTAAGGACAGTTGTGACACAGTCTGTGTAGAGCAGCTTAGTCTGTACTTCAGATTTAGCTAATAGTTAAAACACTCTTTATTTTCATGAACATATTTCACCTTTCATTCTGATTCAGAGTTGATGGACAGCTGTCTTGCAACTTGCCTGAAGCTACGAGCAAAAATAGCTGAATGTGAGGAAGAAAACAACTCCTCTCTCTGTCCGTTGGGTGTAACATCACCCAGTCACTCCCAGCAACAGAAATTACACTGCTTGGTGAAGCTCACCACAAAAATACTTCATTTAAAATAAAGGTAAAAAATGCTCCCTTCTCCCAACTCAGAGCCTCAGTACTTGCAATACCTGCACTTAATTCATTCTTTCTTTGTCCAATAGGAAAGGCCTGTGCTGTTGTGCAATTCATGACAAAAAGGAACTATGTAGATACTTCTTTTGACAAATGGTATTACAAAACCCTCAGAGAATTCTGAGACCCAGAGATATGTCCTCATCTGTTTAAAATGGTGCATTTCCATGCCCACATCCACTAGGTTTTTAATGACTAGACAAGACACAGCGTGTGTGCCGCTGTCCTGTTCCATTCCTGGGCTTGCCAGCCACAAAAGGGAGTGCACTAATCAGATTTCAGTGTGGTAGATGGAAAGTGCATCTGTGGTACAACCACATCCTGCTCTCCAGAAAGAGGCAGGAGGATACCCCGAGACGTCCACCACATGCATTGCGTTTACTCATTTAAAGACTCCTTCACTCCTGGATTTCCATCCACCCTCCATCATTCTTGACACTATTTACTATTTCTGCTGATTTGTGGACTTTGCATTCCCTCTCTAAGTAGTTTCAATTCTCAGAGCTCCAAAAAGCATTACATCCATTAGCAAGCCTATTTCATTTATTAGAGGAAAACAAGCTATGTATTTCATAACCCTCTTAAAGCATGAAGAATGACATCTGAATTTTGGCTGTAAGAGCTGCAAGACTGTGGGCAACCACTTTTGTAATACCCATGGTCACTCATTTCCATGCTTCTGAATTATCTGAACTCAGTCTTCACACAGGTGTGCAGTTTTTATGTGTCTCTTTGGACACCTTATTTCCCTGACCTAATTTAGAAGCATAAAAGAACTATAAACAGAAAAATATCTTAGAAGACTGGGTAAGAGAATTTTCTCCACTGCAAGGATACAGTTAGGAGTTTAAACTGGACAAACATGAAGGATTAAAACCAACTTCTACAGATGCTGTTATTCAACAGCAAACAAAATATTGACTGCTTTTAGTGCAGATTATTTGCACATCATTTTCTTTTCCATGTCAGTACCAGAAGTAAAATGTGACTTTAACTATGTTATTGCCATTAGCTTTAAATGCTTTCATGTGAAAAAACCCTCTGCATTCGTTTTAGTTTTGAAAGCAAACCAGGAAAATATTACCTGCAGTTTGGCATTCTGAGTTTGCAGAGTCGTATTTTGCTCCTGTAGAGAAACAGTCTGTCTCTGAAGTGCAAGGATCTGAGCCTGCAGATTGCTGTTCTGTGTCTCAAGCTGCTTTAATTGTGTCTTGAGTGCTTGCTTCTCTGCCTGCAGTGTGGCATTCTTAGAATATTAAAGGAAATATAATGAAAATGAGAGTTCAAAGCTGTTTACTGAAGTTAACACTTAAACTAGAGTTTGTTTCTCCTAAACAAATGAAGCAGCATGACTTCACAGAGATTTACATGCTGGAACACAATTATAAATCATCTTGCAGAACCAGGTAACACAGCCATATTATCACTACAGGTTCAGATTGAAAAAACAGGTAACTGCTATTGTACCTATGGAGAACTAGCAGAGAAATCTCCATGACTCATTTAAATAAGGATCATATAAGAGAGATTCAGAGATATCTGTGGATTCAAAAGGGCAAATTCAGGTTTCCACATTTCCTTTCATATGCTGGTCAAGTGCTTTACAACAGAATCCAGAACAGAATCAAGCAAAATCCAGATGCTTCACAAACTATATTTAACTCAGATTCTGCTTGGTTCATAAAGTAGATGACAAATTGCCCATTTCTTTAAAAATCCTCTCATTTATATTACTGGAACAGCTCACAATAAATAGCTAAAATCAGAATAGTACTTAAAACCACATCTTACATTCCGCTCCACTTCAATTAATCTATCTTTAACTTTCAGTAACTCTCGAGTAGTTTCCTGGTTTTCCTTTTCCCACTTATTGACAGATTGATTTTCTTCCCCACTTCTCGGAGGAGAACTCTGAACCATCCTTTCCTCTTCTTGTCTTTGCTTGAGAGCTTCATAGTTCTTTTTCACCTGAAATTATTTAGGACAACTTACATTAGGTTCAGCCTTTACCATCTGCTACATCCTCACCGACTACATGAGCATACCATCTTTCAAAGAACAGAAAGTGCTACATCACCGTGTTTGTGGATCTGCTTTTTGCATATGATTGGGGAGATGCTGTACAAGATATTTATGGATATGGATAGCTTAACACTAACGAGTTTCTAAAGGAAAAAGACCTCTATTTTCTATTTTATTTCAATGCTTTCAGCTTTACCCCCCCACTTACTATAAAGTCCTACAACAAACAAGACTGTATTTCAGTTTTTAACCAGCCCACTTGGTCTGTTCATGGCATGCTCAGATCAGAACATGTAATAGAAAATGACTGCTTCTGACATCCCAAATGAAATCAACCTCAGATTATTCATCCACCTGACACATTCTATGACCAATGAATAAACTCATCAACTTCTCATGTGATTTCAACACTCGGCCTGTATCACTGCAGTCTTAAAATGCAGTCATGCCTTTGTCCTGCTTTACGTCACCTGAACGGTGCCCACCTTCTGTTGTCCCATGCAAGGTCGAGTGTAGAAATAACAATAACTGGTAAGGGAGTAACTTAATCTTATGGAAAGAATTATCATTCTCTTACTGTTTTAAGTTCCTGACGGAGCTGCTGGTTTAGATTTGTTGATTCTTCTAAACGTGCCTCCAGAGCAGCAATTTTCTCTTCTTTTATTTCGAGAGACTTCTTAAGTGTGGATTCTAATTTTGACTCCAAAAGCTTGTACCTACTGGTCAAAGACACCACACACACACACACACACACACACACACACACACACACACACACACAGAAGTCTGTATTTTAAAGGATTATTTGAGGTATTTCAGTTCTAAACTGTTCTGAAACAGCAGCCCCAAAGCTACATGCAAAACTGCTCTGATGCTGCTCTATTCAAAAGCACGAAGACACCTCAGTACTGGTAGCAAGTCCTATGTTTAAAACAGCAGAACATGATAGTCAAACCCATTTATGAATCCTTCTTTCTTTTAAAACCTATCAGAGAGACAAAAAGCCCCCTTGAGCCACAGCAGCAGGGCGCTGGCTTTGGACCATTAGCATGTGTGTGATGACAGCACTCTTCTTTCTGGCTCCCCTCCAGTGAATCCAGCGGGGACCTGAACTAAATTAGGATGTGAAGTATGTGGAGAGCAAGATTTTCATCAATTTCCATTTCCTGCCGGCTCACAAAGAGGAGGAGCAGCAAAGGAGATGAACGCAGCACTTTGCAGGTGCATACTCATTTGATGTATGAGTGTGCAAATTGCTCTCTCAGCCCAGCTGCTGCTATTTTTAAGACTGTTACCACTCCCAATGTGTAAAGCTGCCATTTTTTTTTACTATATTTGTAATATTTTAGGGCACCTAAAAACCCCAAATTACATATCTGGGAGAGAAATGGTCAGATTTAGAATATACCTCTTTAGAACAGTTATCTCCTTTTTAGAGAACACTAAAAGCCACGCTCATTAATCACTTTCAAGCACTTCAGTCACTGTACATGTGCTCAGAATCTGGAAAACATCCCATTTCTCCCCACAGTAGGATTAAATAAAGCAAACCACCAATATCCCCCTTTTTAATCTTGACTGCGGAAGAATCTATCAGTTTAGTGAAAGGAATAGACTGCAAGAGACTCCTGGATGGACAAGAGCATTAGATCGAGTCAGGAACTGGAGCAGAAGACCAATGGTAAGAGGATTAATAAATCGAGAGCTGTCCAGGAGCATCATGTGGTAGGATGAGAATCCTGCATTTTAAGGTCTGACAAGTAATTCTCAGAGACTTAAGAATCAGTAGGCAGTCTACGACAAGGAGAATAGACAGTGTTTCATCTTCTTGAGCTGAAGCATACATTCAGTTATACATTACATAGAAAACAAAGAAGGAAAACAACTAATAGCAGAGACCCAATATCCAGTTTCCTTTTGAACACCTCATAATCATAGAGAGTAGGAATTTTCTAACTCCACTGAGATTTGGGTATTTCAGATTCAGGGTCAACATCCATGATGAATCTGTTTGCCTAAAGACAACAGCCACCAGAAAGGGAAGAGAAAATGGATGACACCTCAAAATTAACTCATCAGACCTGGCAGGCCCCAAGAGAAAGACTGCAGTGCTACCAAGAACATTCAAGAGAAACCACAAGCAGCTCTCTCCAAGCAGAGAGAAAAACTATGCATTTTTAATTCCCATCACCACCATGGGAGAGGCAGACCAAAAATACACTGAGAAGTCATTCTGACCACAATGAATGTGATGGAATAATTGCTAATGCTTCACCTACTATGCAATAATATAAGGAAATAAATCCAGGTACCTTTTGGATGAATGAAGAAGTAGAGAATAATGGAAAGGCAGGAGAGTGGCAGAGCAAAACTTCAAACCAGGTAATGTTTCCACTTTGAAAACAAATACTGCCCATTCACAATCTCCAACTCTAATTGAAGCCTGAGGAGCTGAAACTGTAGCGTAGCCCAAATCACTTCACACCTAAAATGATGCGGCCACGAGCCTGAGCTCGATGATAGGCTTTAAACAGTGTTCCAGGAAAGCTTCAAGAGCTAATGCTTCCTATATATCTCACCTTGGCTCAGCCTGAACAGGCTCACCACACCCAAACAGCCTGATGGCCAAATATCATGAACCATCAAATATTCATAGAATCACAGAACAGTCAGGGCTGGAAAGGACCTGAAGCTCATCCAGTTCCAACCCCCTGCCATGGGCAGGGACACCTCCCACTAAACCATGGCACCCA